>JAWQFY010000746.1:0-21565 GCA_037055185.1 Capillidium rhysosporum | reverse complement strand
TTTTTGGAAAAATAAAATAACCGAAAATATGAGTTAAAATTTTTTATTAAGCTTAAAAAAAGTGAATCTCAAGTTAGTAACTCTACTTGTGAATATTTTGGCTGTAAATTAAAAAACTATTAGTATTGTTTAATCTAAGAATATATAACTTTATTATCACACACAAGCCAGATATAGATAATTGATTTATTTTTTAATTTAGCAATTCATTAGCAGCTCTATACTATATAAAGTTCTTGGTAAATTAGGTAGGATCTAGGATATAATCTCTTAAAAAAAATTTACCTTAAAGTACTCTACGAAGCAAGATTACTTCGAAATTCTAGATTCATTTGTTCAAATTAGCCCATAAACTGGTAGTGAACTTATTAGGTTGTTGGATAACAATTTGTAGCCGGAGATGAGCGCGTTCTTTCCCTGTGCGATTTCTATATTGCACTACTTTCTACTAACTTCTATTAATGATTAATTTTAAGGTAGATAATGAAAAATCAATTCATTTAAATTGAATTTCTATTTATGACGTTTATAAAAATATTTTAAAATAATTTTGAACAAAAGAATTCTAACTAAAAATTTTAATTAACTATTAAGGTCTATAAAATGAGTTTATTATATGGTTTGAAATGTGGGTTAAAGTACCGTCCTATAAGCGTAACTAATTTTTTAATTTATAATATCTTATTTAAATGTTATTTTAGTCAATAAGTTCAAGCATATCTCAAAATCGTAAACTCCTTTTTCAACCCAATATCAAATTTAATATAAGGAATTATGCCAATCAATATAGACCAGCACATCAACAAACTCAAGCCCAAAAACGTGCCATAACTGATGGTTTACTTTATGGGGCATCAGTAGTAATAATTTTTGTTGGATTGACTTACGCATCAGTTCCTTTATATCGCATGTTCTGTTCAGCAACAGGTATAGGTGGAACTCCCCAAACTCATTCCGAAAAATTTGATCCACAACAGATGAAGCCGTTGACTGATAGTCGAAGATTAAGGATCCGGTTTATGGCATCTGTCTCCAACACTTTAGATTGGCAATTTGCACCACAGCAACGCGAAGTAGTAGTTGTACCGGGTGAATCTAGTTTAGCTTTCTATACTGCTAAGAATATGGCTGATAAAGATCTGATTGGTGTTTCTACTTACAACGTCGTTCCCCAACAAGCTGGCCCTTATTTTAATAAGATTCAATGTTTCTGTTTCGAAGAGCAGAAATTACAACCTGGTGAAGAAGTTGATATGCCTGTTTTCTTTTTCATAGATCCAGAAATCTTAGATGATCCAGTCTTGAGATCAGTTGATACTATTAGTCTCTCTTATACTTTCTTCAAATCTAGAGAAGTCTGAAAAAATGTATGTTTACTTTTATTAATAAAAATAGATATTTAATCAGTGACTACTTTATGGTATAAAACTTATATTTATTCTTAAAACTGTATTTTAAGTTACATTGTAGAATTGATCGGTATTAATTGCTTTTTAAAAGAAATAATAAAGATTTTTAACAAAAATCAAGTAGTTATTAATAAATTTAATACATTCTTATTTTACTAATTTTCATCTGATTTATAACTATGATAGGAAAATATAAAATCATAAATTGAAGTGCAATTTTATTTAGTACCTTAATTATTAAAAATAATTAATAAGAACTTACTTTTTTTAGAAAAAGCTCTTGATGATGTTAAAGTATTGACACTGTACCTTTTAAAAGAATATTAAGTTGTAAGTACAATATAATAATATTTGGTTAATGATTTGACTTTTTTCATCTTCCATTCTTAATATTTTCAATAAGCTCACCAATAGTAGAATTAAGTAATTTAATTTTATAAATGTCATAATCTACAAGATATTTATACTTACCGTGCATAGCTTGTTTCTCTTCCTAAATTTAGACATATATAAAAATTATGTATTAACAATGAACTTACAAATGTTAGCGATTCCAAGTTTTCTTTAGCAAGGCTTTCCCAGCCTCCTTTCGATTCGCTATTCATATAAATATTTATTTTGCGAAAGTTTTCACTGTCTTGTGAGCTTTCCCATGCCTATATTTAGTAGAGTCATTATTTTTACTGTCGATAGAGTTCACTCCAAGGTCTGTTCTATAAAAAAATGGATCCTTGTTATGCGTAACAGTTTCAAGATTTAGTGACTCTTCGCTATACTTAATTACATTTTCATTTTTCTCTAAATTAATTATAAACATGGTTAAAAGAATATAAACTACTTTCGTTCGATTTTAAATCTTTATCATTTGGACTATTAGAAATTTCGACTAAATCTAAATTAAAATACTACGAACAATTAATAAAATAAAAATTACCACCATCATAGCTTAAATCTTTAACTTTAATTTTTTTTGATTTTTTAACCTTTCTAAAGGATTTAGATCTATTACTTCCTTAATTATTTTATTTTCTTCATCAATACAAGTATTAATATTGTTCGAGTTTTCTTCAGCAATTAAAAAATTAGTATTATTCAAATTTTCTCTATTCTGATCCTCTATTTTTTTCTTGTGTATAAGTTCGTCTTTCTTAGGTATATTTTCCATAATATCCACTATTACTTTAAAATCGTCTCTACCAGGTAATGCATATGGGACTTTCTTAAGTACTTGTTGGTGAGTTTCGGTATAATGAGTTTGAAATATAGTTAATTTTTCAAACGACCCTGAACATAAAAGACATCTATAATGTCGCTCTATTTGATGTTAAGTAAGAATGACCTTATCATTGAATTCTCTTTCACAGTACCAGGACCATGGATTTAGTTGAGGTGAGCTAATTTTATTAATTATTTCCATGCTTTTGTAGGATACTGTTATGTTAAAAATTTTAGAATTTATCTTTTACTCAAATACATGTTTTCGTCAAATACGATAAATTAAAATAAACTCAGAGTTATTGGATATAAATTGTAATCAGCCCTATAAAAACTTCCAAACACTATTCCTAGTTAATTAAATTAATAAAAAACTTAATTACTTGACCATTATCAGTTTAGAGTTTAATGTACGAAAGACCAACAACAATAGCTGAACAAGAACTAAGGCCTGCCAAGAGACAGGTAAGTAAACTATAATTAATTTATAATAAAGTATAAGGTAGGGGACGAAGTTTTACAAGATCTTGGAGCTTTACGTGGAGAAGTTGATGGAAGTACAGAATATAACATTTGGTATAATAGGTGGACAGGACATCGTAATAACACAAGGTAAAAATATTTTTATACAATAACTAATAAAAATAGTGTGAGAGCGCAATACAAGCTAAATGTACGCACAGATACAGGTTTAACTTTGGGCTCTAAAGATAAAACATCACACTTTTGCATGTATTTTGCTCGAGGTATGTGCCCACATGGTAGTCAATGTAGATTTTGGCATAGACTTCCTACAGATGAAGATAAAGTATCATTTTTATATGATCTATTTGGTAGGGAGCGTCACGCACAATATAGGGATGATATGGGCGGTGTAGGATCTTTTAGTAACGACAACAAAGTGCTTTATGTTGGACGCATAGCTCCTTATGAGAATACTGAGGAAGTTATAAAAAAGTTTTTTTCGCCATACGGACCAATTGTTAAGGGTAAATTCATCTCTATATTAATTTGTATTAATCTAATTGTTACAGTTAACTTACTACCTTCTAAATCTGTTGCGTTTGTTGAATACACCAAACGTATATATGCTGAGTTTGCTAAAGAAGCTATGTCTAACCAACCATTAGAACGTAACGAAATCATAAATGTACGCTGGGCAACAGAGGATGCTCTACGATCATTTAATAAAGATGTTGATCTTAAGCGTGAAGCTGAGGGCCAAGTTGAACAGGCTATGCTACAAAAGCTGCCTAAAGATTATATAGAAAAAATTATGTTTGAAGATGATGAAGAATTTCAAGAGCAAGAGATAAATAATGAAAATAAAACCAAAAGGTTATTGGATGAAGAAGCAGAGAAAGAGGAAAAAAGGACTAAAATAGGTTTACTCGATTTTAATACTTTAACAAATCTTGATCATATTAGTCAGAATATTAGCTACACAAGCAAATTTATTAAAAAACAAACTTCCACTGCTAAAATAGCAAAAAGTGCCCCAACAAATAGTGAAATGAAGGAAACTAAAGTGCAACTGGATATTAATTATAGCTCTAGTTCTGAATAAAATGTGTTTAAACTAATTTAATTTAGATTTTTACTAATTTGGTTTAGGCACTTTTATAATCAATACATTTAATATAGAAAAAATATTAGCTGGGCAAAGTTATATTTTATAACAAATATATTAATATGAGCCTAAAAACTAAAGTAGTTAAAAAATTGCATTTATTTATATATTATATATTTTTATATTTAGCTTTTGATATAATATTTATCTAAAGTAAAAAAAATGCTATCTATATAAATAAGAAACATTTAGCCTTATTGGCAAAGAGTACTCAATATTTGTATTTTATTTTAATAAGTTATTTACTAAAAAAATAACCTTTTATATGCAATGGTATACATATATATTTATGCAAGTAGTTACTTTTAAAAGTAGCTTATTTTAAAAATAAATAAAAATAAAAAGTAAGCAAATAAAGTTTACTAAAATTAAAAAAAAGTATTATGCATACTAATATAAATAAAGTATAACATTTGTCATTTTGTCACATTTTAGTAAAATATACTAAAAATTATATATAGTTTTTAAAAAAAGAGCACTTATACTATATAGTAAACATATGTTTAAAAATATATAGTAATATATATTTTAATATTAGAAAATATTTTTTGTTATATAAAAATAAAATTTTATTTATTTAATTAAAAAAATAATTTATTAATAAAAAAATTTAAAAAGTATTAAAAAAAATAAAACTAGTATTTTTTGTTATTTTAAACAAGAAATATAAAAAATATATAATATTAAAATTTTTAAATATATATTAAATTTTAACTTTAATTTTTAAAAAATAAGCTAAATTTTATATAAGTTTATTAAAGTTTTACTTTTACTTTTAATATTATTTTACTTTTTACTTTATATTTTCTATTTATCATTATTTTTTACTTGCTTTAATTTTTATAAGCTATTTATTATTAATTTTCTAAATAATATTATTAACTACTTTTTTAAGCAATTTATTAAATTTATATATTTTTTTAAAAAATACTAAAAAATTTTATTTATAAGTATTTTAAAATATATTAAAATATTAAAGTTTTTAATTTAAAAAAAAATTTTTTTTTTATTAAGCTAAATTAATAATATATTTAGTTTTATAAATAATAAATAAAATTATTATATAAATATATTATAAAATTTTATTATAAATAATTTAATATTAAATATTAAGCTTTTTTATTATTTTATAATTTATTTATTTTAGCTTACTATTTCAAATATATTAAAGCTGCATTTTATAAAAAAGTTGTTATAATTTTATTTATATTTTAAAAAATATTTATTACTAAAAAATTTGCTTTTTTAGCTATATATATTGTAAACTAACTATTTCAAATATATAAACTAGTTAATTTTACTAAAAAAATAACTGATATAAATATTAATACCATTACTTATTAGATTATAACTATTATTATATTTTTTATTAATAGTAATATTAATTTTATACTAGCTATAAGTAAAAAGCTTTTAAAAAAAAGAAAAGAAAATTAATATAATAACTAGCTAAAAAAATAATACTTTAAAAATAAATAAATAAATAAATAAATAAATTTTGATAAATAGTATATTATTAATTAAGACAGTTTTAAGTAATATATTAAAATTTAAAATTTTTAAAAATGTATTTATAATATTATTATTAATTTTAATAAATAAAAATAAGTATAAATTTATTACTTATATATATAAAATTATTATTATACTTTACTAACTTATTATTTTTTATACTGCTTAATTATTATAATATTTATATTGTTTTTTAATTTAGCTTAATTTTTTTATTTTAAATAAATAAGTTTAAATTTCTATTTAACTAATTAATTTTTTTAAATAAAAATAAAACTTAAACTATTTAACTTTTATAAACCAAAAAACTAATTAGTTTAAATTTTATATAAATTTAATTTATAAAAAGTTACAAAATTAATAATTGCTTAAAAATTTAAATATATATATATTAAAATCTTAAAAATATAATTTATTTCTTAATAATAATAAAATAAAAAATATATAAACTTTTTCTTATATTGGCAATAAAATATTTAAATTATGATTTTATTTTTACATTTAATAGTTATTTAATATTCTTATTTTATTTAAAAAAATATTAAGCTTTTATTATTTAATATAGTAATTCTAAAGCTAATTATATTATTTACTTTGTATTAATGTTTTATAATAAGTATTATATTTATATAAAATAGTTATCTTTATTTTATTAATAAATTCTTATATTTTTTAAAAAATAATAAAGCTTTATAGTATTTGAATTTTATAAATTTCTAAATATAACTTTTTTAAAAGCTTTTCTTTTTATACTAATTACCTATATAATATATAATTAATTTGCTTATAATATATTTTTTTAGCCTATTTTAGTAGAAATATTATATAGTTAAATTATTAGTTAGTTTACATATTTCCTAATATTTAAGAGATAACTGCTATTCTAACCTTTTGTTTAGGTTTATTTAGCTTATTTCCAACTTAAAATTTAAAGTTTTCTTATAGTAGCTAATACTAGTATAGTAAACCTATTATGAACTTCTATAAATTGTTAGTAAAATTTTAATTACAAAATGAGTTATTTACATAATAAATTGAGAATAAATATAGTAAATTGTTAATTTTCAATTTTTATAAATAGATGCAAAGTTAATTAAAATTTATAAAAATATATTCTATTAAAACATATTATAAATATATTGTTTGTGCATTTTTATGTTAGACTTTTAAGTTTTTTTTAGCCTGTTTTTAATTCAAAAGTTGGTAAAATTTTTAAAATTTTCAACTATACTCTTAAGAAATCAAAAAATTATATAAATTAATAAGTAGAAGTATATGTATACTAAATTAAAGCTTACAAATTTATTCATTAAACAAAGTACTTAAGTCTTTCATCAAAGATTGATACTCAATAGAATCCCCGATTAATATTCAAAAATAAATCTCCCTCTTTCTTATATTGGAGTAAAATGCGAATGTGCTTCACATTTTTTTATAAAAAATAACGGTAGTTGGAAATTTGTGCGCTCTTTAGAGTCTCGTATAGCTATATAATTAGTTGTCGAAGTAGATGTGTTAGAATAAACATATTTTGATTTTATTGGGGTATTAGGCAAAACTAAATTAGATGGATTTGGTTCATTAGAGTATTTAAGTAAATCTGATGCTTCCAAACCGAAAATTTCTATTACTTTCAAGTTTTCTTGATGCTATGAGCTTGTATTAGCAACAGCTTTTAGATTTGTTTTGTCTGTATAATAAGTTTGCACTTCACCCATTTCTTCAAATTGAAATTGACTAAAAGAATGTTCAAATTGACTTGCATCTGCTTCTGTGTCTTTACTGAATTTGTAAAATGAGACATTCAGGTATACTCCTGTACTATTTATTTGCATCGCTGAAAATTTGGAGTTTTTATGCTCCAGTAATATGTCTAAATTATTGAGCATTAAAATTTTAAATTTAAATGTATTTGGTTTTACTTGCTTTATTTTCGACTTTTGTAGTTCGCTGGTATGAGTTTCAATACATTACTCATTTAAAACAATATGATATACTAATAATTTGACTTTTATTATTTCTTCATGAATGCCTTTTGATAAAAATTGTGATTTACAATATACTAGGTTACTAATATTTTCGTCCATTAAGTTAATTCTTTCGTTTTTTTATTTAATTGTTTGAAAATTTGAGTATATTAATAAACTTATAGATACTTACAATCAAGAGATTCATTTGATATAAATTTAAAACGTACCTTATATTTAATACTATCACATTTCCTAAATATATTTGTAACAAGTGGTAGAGATTTGCCTAGAAGATATTTTAAAACTTTTTTATATTCAACAATATTGTTTACTTTAAATGCATTTATGAGGAACGGTGACTAATCCATTAGAGATAGTTTGAAATCAAAATTTAGATTTACATCTTTATCTAAAATACTATTATAAGATGGATCATGTTCTACTATTAAATCTTTGTTTCGGTTTAAAATTAAAACGTTTAGATTAGTTTTATCATCTAATAAATACTTTTCAATATTTATCCAAGGAACAAATCTATCTTCATCTAACATACTAGCGATGTGAAAATAGGAATTAAGTAATTTGAAACTTCTTGTATTTCTAGCATCTGTATTAATGTTATAATTTTAAAAGGTATAATAAATTTACCTGATTTATTTTTTCTAAGAGTTTTCACGAATATTTGGATTTTGGATATCTTTCTTCATATTAATTACTTAATTTGAAATTATTTTTTTCAATTTTTTGAATTATGTGTTAACGTATATATCTCAGCACCAAAATATCTTCGTCTTAAATCCTTAGTGAAACTTTTAGCAATAACAATTTTTACAGTAAATAAATTCATTTCATCAGCAACATCAGTAAAATCTTTATTATATTCTATAAATATATCATCAAATATCAAGTTCTATTTTTCTTTATTTGGTTCTAAAATCTATTCAAGTTGGAAAGGTGCTTCGTTTCTATCCTTCATGCTGTTCTCAACTACATTAAAACTCTACTTAACCTTTTAGATTTAATATTGTTGATCATTAATCAGGTTCTCATTTTAAAATAGAATACCAATTAGCTCGAATAAATGCTTTTTTATAAATCTAACCCATAACTAAAATTTTTTAAAAATAAGTTTAACTATACTGTAACACCACCAATTTAAAATCTTTGTGCGGCCACACTTTTATCTCGTGTTACTGACATTTCTTAAACAAAAAAGGTTCTTGGCGTTGGTCAAAGCCTTTTAAAGTTTCATTCCAAGAATTATGCCAGCGTCAAAAAGTGTGAAGATAACGTTTATCTAAGTACCCATGGTAAATTATCTATATATATTTTACTGGGTCGGTAAAACATACATTTATTATTTTAAATAATAAAAAATTAATTAATATATCAGGAATATATCGAATCTTCTAGGAATTGATTAAAAGGTTAGGCACATAAAATTCCACAGTCTAATTAAGATATTGCTATACCTTTATAAAATTTTATAGTTGACTAAATTTATTACATAGTGTATATTTTTTTTTAATAAAAAGATTTTACTTTAGTTAAATAATAGTAAAAAAATGAAAACTTAAAAGTAATAAATTATTCATTTAGCAATAGTTAATAAAAGTTAGAAGTGTTACAAAATTAAAAATGTTAAAATATGTAATTTAAGATAAATATATAAACTTTTATTAAAAAGCTAAAACAATTTTTTTAATGCTTTATATTAAGAAGCTACTTAGTTTTTCTAATTTTAGTAATAATTATAGCTAAAATAAGATAAAAATTAAATAAGCTAGTAAATATAATTAAGAAATCTAATTTAGAAAAAAATGTAGTAAATAAAGTAGCAGGATTAAATAAAATAATAACTAAATAGTAATGGAAATGTAAGTAGGTTACTATAAGGATTAGGTAAAAAAGTTGGTAAATAAGGTAGAAAAAATAAGTAAAAGCTTATTAAAAAATCTTAATTGATAAAAAAGTATGGTAATAATATATAAATAATTTTTATATTATAATTAATATATTACTAATAATATATTTAAAAAGCAGTTAGCTTATTATTTTTAATAAGCTAAAAAGTTAAAGATTTAATATAATTAAAGTAATTTTAAACATAAATATATTTAAATATTAAATTAAGTAAATTAGTTTATTAAATTAAAAGTTTTTTATTTAATTTAAAAAATAAAGTTTTATACCTTTTTTATATTAATAAAGTATAATTATAAATATATTATTAAAATATTATTATACTAAACAATACAGATTATTATAAAATTAAAATATAACTTAATTTAATTAGTAAAACTAAATCTTTTATTTTTATTAAAAAATAATATTTATAAATATATTTATACTATTAAATTATATTTATATTTACTTAAGTAAATATAAATATAAAATATAATTTAAGTTTATATATTTATTAAATAAAGTAGCTAAAATTTTAAAATTTAATAAAAGTAAAATATAAATTACTTTTTACTATTTATTATATAATATAATAAAGTATAAAACTATACTTTTAAAATATAGTAAATATTATAGCTAAAAATAGTAGTAATATATATATTATTTTTTAAAAAGCTAACTAATAATATTTATACTTAAAAGGTTTATATTTTTTTAATTTTATTTTAATAAAGTAAACTATTAATTAATATAATATATATTATACTTATAATTTAGTTTTATATTTATTTAAATAGCTATATTTTAATGATTATAAATTTAAAATTATATTATAAATAATAATAAATTAAAAATAATTATAAAACTTAGTAATATACTATATTATGCTTATTAAAAAAATTATTATTATAAAGTTATAAAAAGTAAAAAATTACTAGCTAATTATATTTATTAAATAAGTATAATAATAATATATTTTATTAATTATTATAGAAATTACTATATTTATTATATATATTAAAATAATATTATTATAAACTATTATAATAAAATTAAAAATATAGTTATAATATAGTAAATATATATTTCTTATTTTAAAATTACAATATTGCTAAAAATTTATTTAGATATAAATAAAATTAAGTAGAAAATATTATAAATAAATTATAAAATTTTGCTTTTATATTTAAAATACTATTAAAATATTTTAAAAAAATTAGTAAAAATTAAAAATAAAATTTTTAAACTAGTAATATAACAATTATTTAAATAAATTTTTAAAAAATTATATAGCTTTATTATATAAATAAATGTAAATTAAATAAGTATAATATTTTTATAATAATTTTATAAAAATTGTCTATTTTATATATAAATATATATTTTTATATTATAATAGTAGTTTTATATTTATATAAATTTAAAACTAATTTTTATTATATTTTAAATATATAATTAGCTATTTTTAATTTTAAAAAAAATTAGGCTAATAAAAATAGCTAAAAATAAAAATAAAAAATTTAATTATTTATTTTTATAATATATATACTTAATAATTAGCATAAAATAAATTTATAAATTTATATTTATTTAATTAAAAAAAGTTTTTTATAATTATAATATAGCTTATTTTTTTTAAATTTTATAATTCAAGTAATTATAATATAATACTTATTTATTATTTTGAAATAAATTTATATATTATTATAATTAATTAATTACTTTTAATATTAAATTTTATAGATATTTTTTTAGCTAATTAATTAAAGTTAATTTACTTTTAGCTTTAAGTTTATAATAATACTAATTTATTACTATTTAATATTTTTTAAATTAATATAGTAATAACTTTTTTATATAATAAAAATTTAATAATAAATATATATATATTAATTAATTGTAACTAAGTATTAAAATTTACAAGTAAAATAAAAAAATATTTTTAATTATAAAAAAAGCTATTTACTATAAAGTTAAATTTATTTATTATTAATTAAATTAATTTTTATACTTATTTTAATATATATATATATTTATTCTAATTTTTATAAGTATTACTATTTTTGTTTTTAATATTTTTATACATTTTGTATACTTTATTATATTATACTTATTATATTTAATACTTTTAAAGTTAGTTTATAAACTATAATTTTTTAAAAGGTTTTTTATGTATTTATTAACTTATACTTATATAAATAATAAGTAATTATCAGTTTTTCTTATATACTTTTTGTTAATATATTAAAAAACTTTTATTATTCTTTAATTTTAGATCAATAATTTGAAACATTGGATATCATTACTTATACTGTATACTAGCTTATATTTTTAAAGTTATAAGTCTATTTTAAATCTAACTATAGCAATATAGATTATTATAAACATTTTTTTAATAAATTCTAGATTAAAATTTATATAACTTATTAAAATATTAATGAAATATAATATTTAGTAAAAATTCCAAGTATGATTAATTTGTTTTAATAATTTATATTTTAAAATTATATAAATTAGCTATTTATAACAAATTTTATTTTAAAGCTGCATTTTTTTGCAATTTTGGTAGAGCTATAAATATTAAAAAGTTAAATATAATAAAAGTAATACTTAACATCTTTATCCACCACACCAGCTTCCACCCTCTGTATGTTTTCCCTCTCGACTAGCTTTCTACCTAAATCTATGTGCTCTTTAAGGATTTAAAAAATTTTATGTCAAAATTTAATTTTAGCTAGACTAGAATTCTTACAACACAGTTTAAAAAATAAAATATGTAATTTGAAAATATTGACGCTAAAATAATTATTTAAAATTGGGGTTAATGGAAATTCAAGGTGAATATATCTTTTAGAATTTAACAACAAAAATGAAATTTGCCAAACATCTGGCTGCGAAATCAGTACCAGATTGGAGGGATTATTATATCGACTACAAGCTCTTAAAAAAGCAACTGGACCCAATAAGAAGGTAATTTTATTGTATATATTATTATTTATAGTTTTGTAATAATAGGTATGTAGAAACTAATCAACAGCAAATCAACAGTTCAATCGGTTTGACTTCTCCACCTACCGAAGGCTACGAAGATTTAAATTTAAGTGAAGAAAATTTCCAAAACGAGCTTAAAAAACAAATAGATAAAGTTGAATATTTCATCTCCGTCAAATTAAAACAGTGTAAATTACAATTACAACTGTGTACCCAACAATTTTTTGAATTGGTAATCGAATATATATATATATAGGTTATTTATTATATTTTTTAGAAATATCCAAGTCAACATACAACCACGGTAAATAGTCCAAGTTTGACGCGAAAGTTAAGTATAAATACACATAACTTGACGAATAGGAGGTCTAATAGCCAGGTATTAGATAACAGAAATTCACTAGGAAAGCAAATACACCATTTAAGTTTAGTATTAAAACATTTAGCTTTTAACTTTGTTAGTTTAAATAAATTAGCTATCTATAAAATATTCAAAAAACACGATAAAGTTGTCGATAAACTTTTAGATTTCGCACCTTTAGCTATCAGTATGGATAAATTAGATATGCTGGAAACGATTAAGGTTGTTATAAAAACTGAACGTAAATTTTATTGTGATGGGAAGGAAACTATTTTAGCTTTGTTAGAAGAAGTTCATGTAATTATTACTGTATTTAATATTTTTATTAAAAATTTTATAGCATATTCAATCGGAGTTAAATAGATTAGGTATCCGTCAACTTCAAGATGGTATAGTATAAACCAAATATTATCAAAATAAAATAGCACCACTTTATTAAATCATTTATTAATCTTAAACCACTCATTTAAAACCCTTTTCAAGCATTTTACATCCGATTCTTTGGTATAAATGTGACCGCAATCTTCTAAAAGAATTAAATCGGTTGGAACTTGATTCTTTTTATATAAAGTATCAAAATTTATACCATCTTCTACCGGAACTACTCTGTCCAACTTACCATGAACAGTTAATCGATTTTTAATATTTGCTTTTGCAGGTTTAAACATAATTTCTGGTTGAAATGTTTTCCTCCAATTAAAGTCATCTTGCTTTAGGTAACATTCCCTACCATCGGTTACATTTTTTGACCAAGCTACTACCTCACCTAGTTCTACTCTTTTCAATACATCTGGTTTAAATCTATGTAATGACATCTCATTTAAATAGTATCTACCATTTAAATTGATAATATAAGGTATAGTGTACTTGGACAGGTTTTCCGAATTCTGAGTAGAACCATAAAGTTGAACAACCGACCCTGCTTTACTATGGCCTATCAAATATTTCACATTGAATTTAATTGTTCTTGAGCTGTTTATAGAATGTGAATAGTTGGTGAAATAGTTCACGATTGTGTTTAAATCAGCTAGCTGTATCAAGTAATCTGAATAATAAGTCTTTCCATCACTCTTACCGCAACCTCTAAAATCAAAAGTTAAAGTTGAACTAAAATCTAATACGATTCTTTCACAGTTTTTAATTGTTAAACTAGTTTGGCTGTTTAATAAACCATGACTAATAATAGTTAAAGTCTCAACATCTTCATAACCATCTCTTAAGGTCAAGGTTGAATTTAGAAATTTACCTGTGTCGTAAGGTATTTCTATTTCAAAAACTTTATCGGCCATCTCTTTGTAGTAAATTTCACTTATAGGTACTATATAAATAGATTTTAGTGCTTCTTTTATCGAGTGAAGCTAACCTTCTAAAATGTGATCTTGATTTGTTGAATTTCTTTAGTTCTGCTGTCATAGAGTTAAATTTTCGTTGGTAGGTTAGAAAGGGTTGAATTGAGGCTTAAAAACAAAAGTTGTTGATCCTTAATAAAAAAATATAATTGATCCTGGTCGAATCACCGCAGTTCCATCTTTGAAAAAGAGAACTTGCCTTTCAGGATATGAGAAGTTTTTTCCTTGTCGGAAGGACTCATTATAGCAGAGAGCTCTGGATCTGTTGAGAACAATTGGATCCCAATTCAATCACAGGTTTTTCGTGTAGTAAAAAATGCGGAGTAATATAAGTATCCATCTAAACAAAACAGACCACAGTCTGAAATGGTTAGTATGTCTGATAAAAGCAACCAAGGGTATGTAAAAGTTATAGACCTATTTATTAAAAAGTTATCTGGAAATTTTGATGGTTTTAACACAAGTATAGTTTAAGTAATGTAGATCTACACTACTAACAAATATCCAAAATACCGATTCCCACACTTATAAACTACTTAATTCATAAATTGACTTTGAGTCTAAATATTTTGACTACCAACATACTATTTTAGTTATTAGCAGTTGTTTTTCAAAGAGTAGTAAAGGTTTCAACAGGCAATAATATAGAATATATATTTTAAATCATAGTAATATAAGACATTTATAAATTTATAATAAGCTAATAAATCTATAATATCTTATAATTAAAATATCTATATTAAAAGAATGAGTAAAGATATTTTAATAATTTAAGACTTATTTTTAAAAATAATCATTCTATGTATTTAATTTTACAATCTAAACACATTTTATAAATAAAATATTATAACTAATACTTATAAAAAATATTTTAAGCTAAATATTCTTAGTAAAAAAATTTGTCTAATTTAGAAAATTAATACTAAAAATATAATATTAGATTAAAAATAATAGTAATAAGTTTTATTTATAAAAAAATAAAGCTAAATCTAAATAATATGTATATAGTTTCATAACTTTAAAGCTAGTTTTTAATATAATAAATAAGTATAATGGTTTATATTAATTAATAATAATATATATATATAATTAGTAAAATTAATTTTTTTTTTATTAATTTAATAAAAACTTAAGTATAAACAATAATAAAATTTAAGCTATAATTATAATTTTTAAAATAAAATGTTAACTTAAATTATTAATAATGATATATGTATATAATTTATTTAAATAAATAAAAAATATATAAATATCTTTTTTATATTAAAGTTTTATTAATAAGATATAATTTTTAATTATAAGTAAAAGTTTAATAAATTTATAAATTTATAAAGTAATAATAATATAAAAATTAAAAAAATAATATAATAGTTTTTAAAAGTAATAAAATAATTAAAATATATAGGTTTATAATATATATAAATAATAATATAACTAAATTTTAAAGTAAAAATACTTATATAATAGTAAATTAAAAATATTTATATAATATAAATAATATACTATATTAATAAAACATTAAAATTAAAAAAGCAAAATTTTATTAATATATATAATTAAATACTTTTAAAAAATAATCAAACTTAAAATTAATATTTTAGTAAAATTAGTTAAAACTTAATATATAATAATTATTAGGATATATAAGTTTATTATAATATAAACTTAAATATACTATATTTTAAGCTAAAATAATGCTATTCAAGCAAAAATATTAAGTTTAAATATATTTTGCTTAAAATTTGCATTAGTATTAATTTTTTAATATTACTATAAGTTTGATTTAAATAATACCTTCTATATTAGAAAAAATTATATTAATTAGTTTGCTAAAATAGCTTTATTATTAAATTAAGCTTATATTTAAAATACTCTAATTATATAAATACCTTATTATTATAATAATAGTATATTTTTTTACTAAATAATTTGCTAGTATTTTAATATATTTCTAAAATAATATTTACTATATATATATCTACTAAGTAATTTTTATAATTAGTTATTTATTTTATTGTTTAAAGTTTATTTAATATCTTTATAAGCAAATTATTAAAAGTATTATTAAGATATTTTTTTAAATCTTTAAAAAACTTTTTTATATTACTATTATAATATATTTTTAAAATTTTTAAGTATAGTTAAGCTAAAGTACTTAATATTAACTTAAATATATACTTAAACTTATATACTTAATTTTAAATTAAGCTTATAAATAACTAAAATACTTACATTTTATTTAAGCTTTTAATTAATTAAGTATCTACCTTTAAATTAGCTACTTAATAAAAACATAATAAGATATTAAGTATATTATTTTAAATTTATAACTTATAACCATAAATATTTATAAACTAAAAAATATAAAAAATTAAAATTTTAGAGATTTTTATTATCAATTTTTAATAAGTTTTATAAAATATACTAAATATTATATACTTTTACTATATAAAAATAAATAAATAAATAATATATATATTAATTTAGAAATCTTATTTTTATATTATAAATATATTATTAAATTTAAACTAAAACTTAAAAAAGTTATACTAGTATTTAAAATTTAAATATATTATATCTAATATTAAATTTATTATTTATTATTATTATTATTTTTTAAATTATAAATATATTTTAATATATATAAATTTTAAAAAAGTGTAGTATACTATTAAATACTATACTTATTATTATATAATAAATATATATTTTAATTTTTAAATTTTTTTGGTAATTTATAATGAAATTTACTAAAATTTTTATGCTTTTTAATATATAAAAAGCTAAATAAATAATTTTTTAATATTTACTTAAAAATTAAGTAAATGCTTTTTTATTTCACTTTAAAATTAAATTTAGCAATTTTTATAAATAACTAATTACTTATTTAATTAATACAATAATTAAATAATTTACTTTATATATAATTATTTAACTACAAAATAAAAATATATATTAAAATTTTGTATAAATATTTTATTATTCCCTTAAATTTTAACTCTTATTTATTTATTATTATAATAATATTTTCTTTAATTTAATTAATAATAATCATTTTTTAATTTTTATTTTATCTACTGAAATATAGCATAAAAATATTTTTCTTTTATTTTGCATAATTTTCTAAATTTAGTAATTATATTTTTAGCTTTTAAATTTTTTTAAGAAAATTTTTTAATTAAAAAGTAAATAAATTAAATATTTTTAGAAATAAATTTATTACTATATTAAAAATGCATAATGTTCTTTTTTAATATAAACTTACTATAATTTCAAATAATAATTCTAGTTGAGAACTTTTAAAAAGAATTAATTGTATTTAAATATTAAAATTAAAATAATAAGTAATTTGACCCTATAAATAGGTTTATAAGATATAAACTTAAAAATTTTTATATGAATTTTAAAAAATCATCAAAATTACTTTAGTTAAATTATAGTTTAATAAAGTAAGAAAAATTTAGATATAATAAGTTAAAAACTATCTTTTGTAGGTTTAAGCTTTAAGGTTGGAGTTTTATGGTATTCGAGTGCTGAAAACACCTTGCAAATCGGTTTAGATTTGCAGTTGCAATGTTACCCAATCAAAGAAAAGTTCAAAATCATGATTATAATAAAGTAGATAAGATGAAATGAGATCTAAATCTTTAGTTCGAAAGAATAAAACTGTAGGAGCAACAAAATAGATTTGAAAGATGCAGATAGGCAGAGTGATTACCAAAGCTACCAAATCCGGTTTTAATAAATATACAAAATCAACTTTCTCAACCTCGTTATCTTCTCATTCTGATAAGCTTTTCATAGTAATAGTTTAAATATTTTTTTACTAATTAATTTTTAGCACCGAGATACACCTTCTAACAATCCCAATGTTGAATTTAAATTCGATGAAAAAAACTTGAAAGAAGCCCATAGTATCATAGCTAAATACCCTAAACAATATAAAAAAGGAGCAGCTATCCCTCTATTACATCTAGGACAGAAACAGTTGGGTTATACTTCCATTTCAGTAATGAATGAGGTTGCCAAGCTTTTAGAAATGCCACCAATGCGTGTTTATGAAGTTGCCACTTTTTACACTATGTTTAACCGGTAGAATATATTCATCTGCTTTTTTTAAACTTTATTAGTGATCCCGTTGGTAAATACTTTTTACAGGTTTGTACCACCACCCCATGCCAATTATGTGGTTCAAGTAAAATTCTGGAAACAATCCAAAATCATCTTGGAATTAAAGTTGGCGAAACCACCAAAGATAATCTTTTCACACTTGTAGAGGTAGAATGTGCTGGTGCTTGTGTTAATGCCCCTGTCCTAGCTATTAATGATGATTACTATGTAAAATATTATTTCATATTTGTGTTAACGTTATACTATTTAATTAGGAGGATCTGACACCCGAAGCAACTGTCCGTATTTTAGAGGAAATAAGAGCTGGTAAAACTCCTAGGATGGGACCCATTTCAGGCCGTAAAACTTGTGAACCAATTACTGGTTTGACTTCACTAAAGGAAAAACCTACTGGACCTGGCTTTAAGGTTCGTAGTGATCTTTAAAGGCAATACATTCTTAAGAACTAAAATCGAATGTTTTATTTAAATAATTGGTTTAGGTCTTTTAAACTAAAGTTTTTAGTAAATTTAGATTTTTAAAATATATATAAATGCTCTAATATTTATTATTTTTTGATATGTTGTATGTGTAAAAATTTATAATTAACAAACATTTTTTGAAGCTATCTACTTATTATTTATTTGTGATTATAAATATTGCTATATAAATTAAGAATTGTTAGCAGGTTTTATTATCCACTGCTTCAAAATTTTTGGTATGATTTAACTTATAGATTAGATAATGAATATATATATAGTTAATTATAGTTAGTTTTTTTAATTTTCCTTTTAAACAACTGAGTATTTTATTTGCTTCCTAATAATAAAACTGCTTTATTAATTATAATACAAAAAAAATTAAACTGAATAAATAGTTCCTTTAATTAAAATATATGTAAAAATTTTAAACAAGGTATAGTAATGCTTTATAATAAGTTGTATTACTAAATTATATAATGGGTATTATAAATACTGAAAATTAAATTATTAGCTTATGTTTAAAATAAGATGTTTTATATTTACCTAAATTTTATTATTATTTAAATTTATTAAATTATGTCTTAATTATAAATTTGAAATAAAAAATAAAAAACAGATAACTAAATTATAGTAAATATAAAATATTTTATTAATTATAAAAAATATATAAAGCTAAGTACTTAATAAATCTAAAAAAAGGATTGAATTTTTTAAATAATTTATTTTTAACTAAATTAATTTAATAGTATTATTAGTTTTAATGCTATTATTTATTTTATTTTTATAATTAATTATGATAATTAATTTTACTTATTTATAAGACTATATTATAAAATAAATTTTATTTAAAAGTTTATTAATAAAAACATATAATACTAAAGCTATTAAAACTATTAAATTAGCTATTAAAATAGTTTTAACTTATTAGTAATAGTATAAAACTACTTTTTATATTATAAAATTTACTAGCTTTTTATTATTAATATATAGTTTTTTAAAATTAATTTATATTAGTAAATAAATACATACTTATAATTATCCTTATATAAATGTTTAATACTATAATAGTATTATTTTAATTTGTATTTTTACTATTATATAGTTTATATTTTTATATTATTTATTAATTATTATATTATTTTTATAAAATGTTTTGCTTATTTTTAATATAATACTATATATATATTTATAATAATAGGTTTTTTAAATTATTAAACTATTAATATAGTTATATATATATTAAACATTAAAATAAAAAATATATAAGATTTTTTATAAAAAATTTAAATATATATATATATATTAATTAATAAAAAATAAAAAATAACCTTTAATTACTAAAAGTTTAGTAAAAGTATTAAAAATTAATTAAAATTATTTAATTAAGTTTAAATTTTATATATTAAAATAAATTTAAAGTATTATAAAATAGTTTTTATTATATTTAAACTAGCAGCTATTTTATAAAATTATTATTAAATATTTTAAATAATTAAGTTTATAAAGTTATTATTAAATATTTTAAATAGTTAAATTTATAAAGTTATAATTTTTTTAAAGCTTTAATTTTTATAAATAAATAAAAAAATAAAAAATAAAAAAATAGATTAAAATTTTAAAGTAAAAAATACTTAGTAATAATAACTAATATTTTAACATTTTAAAGTAAATAAGTAAATAAATCTAAGTATAAAAGTATAATTAAGCTTTACTAATAAAATAATAAAACTAATTAATAATATTAAAATAGTAGTTATAAAATATTATAAAGATTATAATAAAAATAATATTTTATTTTTTATAGTTTTTAATTTATAAATTTTTTTATTTATAATTTAAATATACTTTATATATATATATATTATATAACTTTTAGCAAGTATTAAATATTAATAACTCTAATATTAAGTAGTATATAAAAAATAGTAAATTTATAAGTACTATTTAACTACTATAATATTTTAAGTTATTTATATTTATAACTTATTTAAATAGCTTTAATATAATAAATATTATTAATATTATATATATATTATTAATATTATAATAATTTAATTAAAAATATAGTTTAAAATATAATATATATATATAAATTTAAATACTGTTTTTTTTTTAAAGTTATTGTTATTTATAATTTAAATTTAAATTATTTTAATTAAGTTTAAATTTTTTAACTAGCTATATACTTTAATAATATAATAAGCTACTATATTATACTAATATATATAATCAGATATAGTTTTTAATATATTTATTAAATATATTATAATAAATATAAATTAGAAAAATATATAAATTTTATATTATAATTATCTTTAAATTATTATAGTTAAATAGTATAGCTTAATAAGTAATTATATAAATTATTTAGTTAATATATAAATAATTTTTTTTATAAGTAATTTTATTATTACTAAATTAAATTTAAAATATTTTATTACTTAACTATATATTTTATTTTTATTTGTTAAAATTAAATTAATATTTTTTTTACTTAATTTATTTTTATTATTGTTTAAATTTAAATATAAATAAAGTATTTTTAGCTATTTTATAGTTAAATTTTTAAAATAATTTTTAATTAATTTAACTTATTTTAATATAAAAATAAAATACTATATTAATATAGTA
>JAWQFY010000745.1:0-21596 GCA_037055185.1 Capillidium rhysosporum | reverse complement strand
GACCAATTTCCTAACATTTCAAAAAAGGTATGATGATATACATCTTTACCTACATCATCCAGATCGTTGTGCTTACCACCTATTTATAAAATTTAAATTTAAATCTAACAAAAATGCTAAATTTTTACCTGCACGTATACATTTCTGGGCGTTGTAAGCTCTTTTTAATTGACCAAACTCCGTATCCTTATCTACAGTGCCTAAAAATATAGGTTTGTACTACAAATCCAAAATTTTAACATTAGTAAAAAAATAAATAAAATCTATATTAAAAATAAAAAAAACTTACTTGATTCATACCAGCGTTAGCAAACAACAAAGTTGGATCATCGATAGGTACGGTTGGTGAAGAAGGTACAAAAGTATGGTTATGTTTACGTTCGAAGAAATCGAAAAAAGCACTACGTACTTGGTTACCAGTCCACTCCATTTTTAGTTTAAATTTCTTAAGCAAGTTCAAAAGATGTAAATTTTGTTTTTATTTTTTAACAGCCCTTTTTTACAAACTTTAGATTTCTAAATTTAGTGTGAGTCAGCTAAAGCAAAAAAGTGTTGGCTGCACCTAAAACATTAAAGTTCGTAAGTTATTCGGAAGCTACGCTTTTACTTTTATTTTTTAAATATATAAAAATATTATTAAACTTGATAATATATATTTTGTTACTAAAACACTAAAGTATCTAAAGTTTTGTTCTGTTTAGAGTTTACTTCTTATTCTCATATAAAAAGTGTAGAATAAGCAAATTATAAAAATCTAAATCTGGTTGTGATTGATATATGCTGTACTTCTTATATTAGAATTGGCGTTTTACCTTGAACAGAACACAGCTTAAAGCGTGAATACTTCAAATAATATATTACCACTATTTGACTATCTATTCACATAAAGTTAAATACTAACAAATATACAAACTATTGATTTAGCAACTTATTTATATACCATCAAGTTTTGTATATAAACTTATTTTAGATTTTTTATAAATGTAAAATTAATTTTATTTGATAGAGTTTTATTTAGTTAGTTTTAAATTTTTTTCTTAGTCAATTAGCCTTGAGTTTTATTTATAAATAAAAATAAAAAGGAAAAATAAAAATACTTAATAAAAGTATAGAGGAGGATTGTTAGAGGAAAATAAATGAGCTATAAATATTTTTACAAGCTAAAGTATTTCAAAGCTAATTAGAAACTATAAGAGTTGGAAAAAGAGAAAATATATATATATAATTTTTTAAAGAAAGTAAATAATATTTTAAATTTGCTTTAAAAGTTAATAATGTTTAAAAATTAAAAAATTAGTACTATAAAAATAGATTATATTAATTAACTACTTAGGTTAAGTTAACTATTATTAAAATAAAGGCTAATTAGTTTGGTAAATTTAGTTATTAATTTTTTAAGCTTAGTATTTAAAATTTATAGCTTTGGCTTATACTAACTATATATTTTTTTCTTAAATATTCTATTTATACTTTATTTATATTTATAAAATAAAAATAAATAAATAAATTTTGAAAATTAATACCATATTTTCAATATAACAATTTAAGTATTAAATTAGAATTCAGCATTAATTAAGTTTAAAATTATTACAAAACTATTTAAAATAAGCTAAACAAAAAAATATTACATTTAATTAATTAAATTTAATATTTTTCATTTAAACAAATATATATATTTTTTTTTTAATTTTAAGGATTTTTTATAAAATTAAATAATTTAATTATAAATATTTATATTATTTATATTAATAACTTATATATTTAAAGCTTTTATTTATAATTAATTCTTTACTTTTTAATTTTTTTTATTAAGTTTATTTAAAATAGCTTAAATATTTTAATAAAATTAATTTTTTTTAAATTTATATAGTTTTTAGAATATAAATTATTTTTAATTATAACCAACTTTATGTTATTTAAAGTAGCTATTTAGTTTTAAATTTTTAAAATAAAGTTTTATATATTACTTTAAATTTATTAAACTTACTAAATTAAAAGTAGTATTATAGCTACATTTTTAAACTTTTAAATTTTTATACTTTATTTAAAGATATTTTACTTTACTTTTATTAATAATATAATATTTGCTAAAAATAATTTTATTTAGCTAGATTATATATATTTAATAAAGTATTATTTTATTTTATTTTATTTTATTTTTCTATTTTTATTTTTATTTAAAAGCTTTTTACTAATTATTAATATTAAAATTAATTTTTAAATTTTAAATTTTTTAGAAATAATAAAAGCTAAATATTCTAAAATTACTATGTTATTTAAATATTTTTAATATTTATAGTTACTAAGTTTTAAATTTTAAATATTTATTTATTTTAAAATATAATAAAATAATAATATAAAAGTAAAAATAATTTTTATTTTATTTTTAATTTTAAGTTGTTTATATTTTTTATTTAAAAATAAACTAATAAATACTAGTTTTATTTTTATAAATATTAAACTTTTTTTAGATAATATATTTATATAACATTATAATTAATTTTAAATTTTAATATTAGCATTTTGATAATATCATTATAAAAATGTAGTTTTATTTAAATTATTTTATTTTAAATTTAAAAACTTATTAAGCTATTTTAATATATTATTATATATAAAGTATTTAGTTACTATTTTTTATACTGCTTTAATAATTAAAAAAAATGTGAAGTTTTATATTATATATATATATAACTTTAGCATTTTACTTTTTATTTAGCTTAGTTATATAAAGCTACTTATAGCTTAAAATCTTATCTAATTAAATATTTTTAACTATTTTTTAGATTTAATTTAAAGAATATTAAAAAAAATTATAAAAATTTAACTGAAATTCAATACTAATTAATAAAATATTAAGTTTTATAAAGTATTTAAAAATATTATAATTAGTAATAACTATAAAAATAACTAATATATTAAAAGTTAAAGTTTATTTATATTATAATATAATATAGAGTATTAAATTAAATTAGAACAGTTTATTAAATTATCTAGTTATTAAGTATATATATAACTTTAAAAAATTGTGAATAATATATATTTTAGATTTTATTTATAATTATAAAAATATTTGCTAAATTTTATTTTTTATTTTAGTATAAAATATAATTTTTTAAAACTCACTTTTAAAATATTTTTTCAGTTTTAAAAACTTTAAAGTTTAGTAAATTAATTTTTACATTAAAAATTTTTTTTTATTTACTTTAAGTATAAAAATGTATAAAATCTATATTGTTTATTAATAACTTTCAATTTTGAAAATGTACTTTTATGATTAAAATCAGATAGGAAACTTGAATTTTATAGTGTACATGTTTTATTTTTAATAATGTAAATATCTTCTTTGTGTAAAAGTTACTTGTTTGTATACAAGTTTAAGGCTTGCATTAAGGTTTTAAAAGTTAAGCTTTAAGAAAATCATACTGAGTGTATTGGAATTTTTAAGCCATATTTGGACTAGATAATAGAAAAGTTGGACTCCAAAAATATACTGCTAAATCACAAGGATTAATAAATGTAAATTTAAACAAATTGAGAAGAGCAATTAGACTTATCATTTTAAATAAAACCTTTTTCGTAGGGTTTTGGAGGCACAGTATTGCAGCTTTTCTAATCTTAGCCAAATTAAGCCGAGTTTAACTTTTAAGCTGACAACAAAAACTTTCGAAGTTCTTGTTTTTCATTAAAAATATTTTGTGGAATTTTGGAGGTTAAAAAAAGAAAATTTGCAGTTTAATTCTAAATTAGTTGTTTTTAAATTTATGTTTTTTTACTTTTAATCCTTTTATACTACTTTCTAGTAAATTGTATTAATAAAGGTGAGAAATCCTTTTTTCTTGCCCCAATTGAATAATTAGAACATTAATTTACTAAGCAAATTAAACTGACTAATCATTTTGAAAATTTACTTTGCAACTATTTAAGACCTAATTCAGAATTACAAACGGTTTTCATAAACGCAACAATGTCGACACCATCAAGAAGAAGGTTAATGAGAGATTTCAAGCGACTTCAGGCCGATCCATCAGAAGGTATCTCTGGAGCACCATGTGCTGATAACATAATGGTATGGAATGCTGTAATTTTTGGACCACGTAAGTTTTATTATTATATTAATCTAAATTTAATTAGCTGATACTCCGTTTGAAGATGGTACTTTTAAACTTTGTCTACAATTTGATGAAAATTATCCAAATAAGCCACCAACCGTAAAATTTGTTTCGAAAATGTTTCACCCCAACGTTTACGCAGCTGGTGAACTGTGTTTAGATATTTTACAAAACCGTTGGTCCCCGACTTACGATGTAGCAGCAATTTTAACTTCGATTCAATCCTTGTTACATGATCCTAATCCTTCTTCACCCGCTAACGCTGAAGCTGCTGCTCTTTACAGAGATAATACTAAGGAATACATACGACGAGTAAAAGAAACTGTAGAACTTTCATGGGAGGATTAAATTAACTTTTTATGCAGGATAATAGATGTAATATTTTAGATTCGTTACATTTTTTCCAACTTGCTATTAAGTATTTTATTTAGTAGAATATTTCAAGATCTTTGTAGATACTTTACTATTCTCTTATACTACTAAATTTTATTTTTTTGAAATTCGGGTTTAAAGGTTATGTTTGTTGTTTTGGAATAGGAGCACTAATAAAAACCAAATTTATTAACTTAATTTTGCAAAAACATATGCTTAGGTAAACTAAATTTACATTTTTTTATAAACTGCTATATTTATAGCTTTATTAATTAAAAATCTTTAAGCCCTAATAGTAAATGATTTTCTATATGTTATATCTTTTACTAATGAGGTAAGCATATTGAAATATATTTCAAAATATTGCTTTATAGTACTTAATTTAAAATTATTCATATTATTTTTATATAATTTAGAAATAAAATAGTTAATATTATAATACTAATTTTTAAAAATCATAAATTTAATTCTAAAATTAAAAGTATGCATGCAAATTTAAATATAAATTGGAATCTAAAATAAAACTTAATTTTTAATTATAGTAATTATATAAATTTTAAAACAGTAACTTTAATAATGAATAATTTTAGTATATTTTAGATATTTTTAAGATTATTTAGCTTTCTAAAAATTAAAACATTTTTAATAGTATATTAAAAGCTATTAGCTATATTAAACTTAAATTTTATTAAAGATATTTAATAAATATGTTTATATAAAATAAATAAATAAAACTTTAATAACTTTAAATACTATTTTTATATAATTATATTAAGTTTTTAATTTAGCAAAATTAGATTCTAATTTTTTTAAAAAAGCTTTTTTATTAATTTATTATTTTTAAAATAAAAATATGACTTATATATTAAGTATAACTTATTTTTTTTAATTTTCAACTATATTAATGTAAATAATACTAAATTTTTAGTTGTTCAAATTTTTCATTTTAATTTGTTTTTTTATAACTTATATAAAAATTATAAACTATACTTTTATTTAAATTAATATTATTACTATATTTTAAATATTAATAGAATATATTAATATTTAAGTATATTATATTATAAATAATATGCTTAATTTTATTTTAAAGTTTAACTTAATTAATTTTACTATTTAGTTAAATTAGATTTTATTTTAAAATAAATATTAAAGCCTACTATTTATAATATTATTATAAATAAATTATAAATATCTAAAGTAATTAAACATAAAAATATTATTCTATTTTTATAATTTATTTATAATAAATATTAAAATTATAAAAAATAACTAACTAGTAATTTTTATGAATTAGCAAAAACAATAATTATTAAACTAGCTTTAAATATAATTTTTAAACAAATATTTCAACTTTAATAATAAGCTTTATAGTTTATATTTAATAAAAAACTATAATATATAAATAATATTACTTAATAAAATAAGCTATATTTATTAATTAAAATTTATACTTACTATTTTAATTAAAATTAATTATTTTGTAATATTAAATATTATATAAAAAATTACTATAGCTTTTTTATATAGATATTATAAATAATAATAGATATTTATTAAATATTTGTTAAATTAGTAAGCTATTTACTTAAATAATTAAGTAAAAATAATTAATAAAATATTAATACAGTATATAAACTAGATATTTATAAAAATATTAAAATTTATTAATTTAAAATATTTTAAAATTTAGAAAAAAGTAGTTAAAAAACTTAATAAACAAACTAAAAAAAGCTAAAGTAAATAAATTATAAAAAATATTAAATATAAAAAAATAAAAACTTAGTTAATAGTAATAATATTAAACTAGTCAGTTTATTTAAAATTTTAAATAACTTAATTTAACTTTTATATTATTTATATTATTTATAGTATTTATAGTATTTATTATTTTTTTAAATTATTTATTAATAACTATTTAAATAATATATTTATTATTACTAAAATTAATAAAACTTAGTTTTTTTAATATAGTAGCAGTTTACATTTATGCAAATACAAAACTATTACTTTAATACTTATTTTAAAGTTGAAAATTATAAAGTAAAAGCTTAATTAAGCTTTTATATTTATTTTATAAAATATAAGTTTAAAGTTAATTATTAAATTTAAACTAAAGTATATAAATTTTAATAAAATAAAAGTTTTTATACTATAGTTAAAAGTAATTATAATTTATTAGTAACTAGATTTTAAAATATAAATATAAATTTATATTATTAAATTATATTTTAAAAGTATATTATATTTAAATAAAGATAAATTTAAAGATATTTCTTTTTTATTTATTTTTAAATATATATAATAATTGAAAAAGAAAGATTTTATAAGTGAAAGCTTAGTTAAGTTAAATATTTTAAAAATAATAATTTATTTTAATAAAAGATATAAGTTATAAAAGTATAGTAAGTATAGTTGCTATTTTTATTTAAATATAATAATTTAGATATAAATTTATAAGCTAGTATAAAATAAATAACAAATAAATTCTATTTTTTTACTATTTTTTTATAAAGCTTAATATTTAAAAAAATTAGGTGTATTAAATAAAACAAATATAATAAACCTAATTAATTTAAGAAGATAAGGAAATTAGTATAGATAAAGTAATAGGTATTAAAATTTCATTATTAAAAGATATTATCTTAATCTAAATATTAAAAGTTCAAATATTAATAATTAATTTATAGCACCTGCTAGTAATAAGCTACTATAATGGAAAGCATAGAATACAATTTTTGGATGCCAACAGGCTATCATAGCTACTAAATTTACAAGAACTTTTAATTTTTAAGTTAAATATAAATTTCGATTAAATTATTTTATATTAAGAATTGCTGTTAGTATATATAAAACTTATGCTATCAATTATAAAATAAACTAGCTGTTAGATGATGAGCTATGTGGCTTGTAGAAAATATATACCTGCCAAAAATACCTACATTAAGTCTTATAAAATAAAACTGCTAAGTTATAAGTTAAACCTATAAAACTCTTTTACTTGCAACATTTAGTTTACCAAGTAACGTCAAATATACGTTTTTATAAACCTATCTACTGTAAATTGTGATATGGAAGATAAATACACACCTGACTACTTTTATGGGGGCTTGAAAGAGCGCCTGAGAAACCTACAAGCTATAGTGCCAATACTGACTAAAAAGGTACATTGAGCAAGCTTGGTAGCTAAAAAGAGCCAGTTGTTAACATGCTATATTAGATACTTATATCTTTACTACGATATATATAAAATTTACGGTATAGAACATATGCTATAAAACTTAAAATTAATTAAACTGAAATTATATATATATATTTATTTATAATGTTTATAGTGGTTTGGTATAACCAAATTAAATAGTATATTTATCTTAACCTCAATAGATTTCGTATTTAAATTTTTGTTTTTTTATCATTTTTTCCAAAGTTTACCAACATTAATAGAACTAGTGGAAACAAAAAGTAAAATGGGCGATAACTGGAAGAATGTCAACAATTGGTAACAGTATTTTTCAACTTAGAAAGTGACTTATTGATTTAGGCATTGGACGGATAAGAACTGTTTTCCATTTAGTAAAAAGGTACTACTTGAATCCCTAAATTCACTTTCAAACAATGAAATAATTTTAGATGATATCAATATTACTGGTAACTGTGACCTTAACCATAGAAAAGGGAAAGTTTTTGCTTTGTTCGATCTAGTTATTTCTTTTAATTTAAAGTACAGAAAACCAAATTCTTTTACCTTGAAAATCAAGATCGAAGAACTTACTCAGGAATTAGATTTTGATTCCATCATTGTTGAAATAGAAGGCTCGGATTCTTATTTAAATAATTACTTTAACAACGACGTTTTACCTACTATAAAATCTGTTATTAAAGTTTTAGACCAAAAAGTTATTGAAAGAAATGAATCCGATGTCAAAGTTAAATCTTCAAAAATGCCAATAGAAAAACCTCAAACTAACGTTAAAAAAGTATATGAAAAAGCATATGAAAAAATAGAAACCGGATCAGTTTTAGATTTTAAATTTAAATTTAATATTCCAATTTACGATCTGTATTCAATTTTAACTGATGCCAAATTAATAAGTATATGGTCAAAACAAAACACTACATTTGTACCAGCACCAAATTTACCATTTAGGACTTTCAATGGAACAATTAGAGGCTTTATTTTAGAAGTTGAAAAACTCAAGTTGGTTAAATTAAAGTGGAGGTTTGAAGCTATGCCCAAAGGTAGGTTTAACTTTTAGATATTTTTATAACTAGCTCTTTTTAGATTTTTATTGTATTGTAACGCTAAAATTTTTACAAAACGAATCTGGAAATGGTAGTGAACTTCATATCCAACATGAAAATGCTGATCAGAAATTCAGGGATAGCATTGAGCTTCATTGGCATAAAGAGGTCTATCAATCAATTCTTGATAACTTTGAGAAGGATAAAAGCAACGGATCAGTTCTTACCTGGGTTAAGAAGCCCTTACCTTTGACTTTAACAGCTACTGTTTTGACTGCTTTGGCTTATTTAACTTTAAATTATATAAAAAGAGAATAAGTCTTAATATTAAACTTAAGTAAAATTAAAATTATTATAATATACTTTTATTTATTATTTTGTAAAATATTTCTGGAAATTTTCTGGTAACAGATATGCCTGGGAAAGAGAATTTTTAGCAAATTCTACATCAAACCAAATATCCTTTTTAAGTGCATCTAGATAAAGCATAAATATTAAAAGATAAAATATATAAATAAAGTACCTAAACTATCGTAACTACGTTCATCTCTTATAAAGCCCAGTATCAAAGTCTTCATTTCTTTACCATAAAAATCGGATTTAAATTGATTGATAATATATACTTCCTATAAATAAAATTAAATATATAGAAAACAAGTTTAAATTACCGCTGATCTCTTTTCATTTTTATAAAATGGATTCCATCCTAATGACATAACCATTGGGAATATTTGACCTTCAAAGTTAGTTGATTCTTCACTAGTAGGTACAATATAGGAGTAACCATAATAAATTCCACTTTTAAGTTCTTTTAAACTTTGACCATCGACATAATCCTGACTATAGTTAGCTAATAAAATTAGTATAGATTATCGAACTCTTTAATATACCTGTAGGGATTCCTAACTCTTTTGAGCCACGGCCGAACCCTTTAACTACTTCTCCTTCTAAATACAGAGGGAAAGGAGCCTGTATACTTCCGCTATCATCTTTTGTTGGACGTCCTATGGTTGGATCACTGTTAGCTGCTGACATTTTCTCTAGTATTTGCTCTTTACGATTGTTAAACCTTTACTCTCTGGGCTACTTCTTCCTTTTATATACCTTTTAGGTTTCGGTTGAATTATTAGGGTGAACGTTTTTTGTGCAACAAGTTGGTTTTTTTTGAATAGGTAATAGTTTCTATCGGAAGTTAGTGTTAAAACAATTATTATTCAATTTAGCTAGATTGGAATAAAATATGGCAAGTTTTATTGTTTATAACGCTATCAATAAAATTTAGTAAATTAACGTATATACTGGATATCAAATATAATTATATTATATATCTTATTTAATTGCATAGTCTACAATTAATATATAACTAATATTTTTTACCATAGTTTTGTTATTCAGGTATTATTTATTACGTAATTTTTTTTGCTTACTAATCGTAGCAAGTTAAGACCAACTAGAAAATAGAATTTAAAAAGCTGACTAATGGCTAGTATAGCCTAAAAAGTATGTAATTGTTGAGAAGTAACAACTCACATTAGTAGCTCAGCATGCGTATAGTATGAAAAAAATCAAGTTTATAGAGATCTAATTAAAGTATAATTCTGGTCTATCTAGAAAAGATATAAATGAACGTACCACTTGCCTAAAGATAGCATGGAGTAAAACTACAGATGGGCTGGAATAATAAACTGCTGTGTTAGATCTACTATAATCATAAATATTTAATAATATATTTCTATCATAATGTGAAGATATTCCTATATAAAAATTAATATTAACTGCTTTAAATTAAACAGTAAAAAGCTGTTAGTTCTATTTATACAAATTTACATTAAATATACATTTGGCTTTATATATTATAGAAGAATATATCTAATATTTTAACATTAATACATTTTTAAAATAGCTTAAATTTAACTACAATAATTATCTGAAATATGAATTTATATAGAATTATTATTTTTAAAATACAATTATTTTTAGATATAGAATTTATTTTAAATTTATAAGTTATTTAACCTATTTTTTTTTATTTACTTATTATTTACTTTAGAGTTTGCTTAAACCTACAACTATAAGTGAAAATATTTGCCACAAAGTAATAAAGCTATCAAAGTAGGAGAAAAGTGGCTTATTTCTCTTTATAAGTGGAAAAATGAATAGTTTTAAACTATTTTATTACTAAGTAATTTGATCATACTAGTAAAAATAGATTTTAGGCATTTATAGTATTTAATATTAGGGATAAAAAAATAATTTACTATAAAAATATCTTAAAAATATAGGTAAAGTAGTAGAAAATACTATGGACTTTTATAAAAAAAATAGATTAAATTACCTATTAAAAAAATAGCTATAGTTTATTTATTAAATTAAATAAAAAAGTATTATTATTTAGTTAAATTTTCTTTTAAATAAAAAGGTTAAATTTTAAAAATTATAATAAAAATAAAAATATAATTAAAAAGCAATATAGTTTTATAATAAGCTATAAAAACTAAAAATTATAGAAAATTAATCTAAATATAAAGAAATTAACTATTTAAAAATATTAATATATAGAAATTAAAGTATAATTTAATAAATTTAATTTAATTTTTTAATAATTTTATATTAAATTTTATTATAATTTAAATATATTATTATTAATAAGCTTAAATAAAAAAGACTTAAATAAAATATTTTAAAAAAAAGTATATATATAAAAGTTTATTAAAAAAGTAACTAATAATATTTAATAAACTTATATATATATATTTAATTAATAGTATAAAGTAATTAGTTTAGCAATTTTTATTTTAATACTTAAATTATAATATTTATATAAAATATTTATTTTATAATTATATTTAATTATAAAAATTAAAAGTTTTTATATTAGCTACTTAAATAAATTAATTTTTAAATAAATAAATTCTTAACTAAATATAGTTAAAAAACTTTATAAAAATTATGTAATTTAGTAAAATTAGCTTTAATTAATAATTTTTATATTTTAACTTTTTTATCTTTTTTTATCTAAATTAAAATATATATACTAGCTTCAAATAATAAAAATTGGCTAAAAAATTATTAAATTACTTTATAAAATAATTATTTAAATAGTATAATACTTTTATTTATAATATAACTAAAAAAATTTACTAATTATAAACTTTAACCTATATATTTTTTATAATTAATATAGTAATTATATAGCTTTAAGCTATTTACTTAGCTTTTTAAATTTGTAAAATTTATTTTTTATTTTTTTACTTTTTAAAAAAAAAGTTTTAGTATTTTTATTAACTAAAGTTATAAATATTTTTTAAAATATAGTTTTTTTATAAATTAAATTTATTAAAAATAATACTATTTATTAAAAAATATAAGTATATAATAGTATTAAATTTTATATTACTAATAAACTTCTTTAATAATTTATTTAAAGTATATTAGTAATCTATATAAATAACTATATTATTAAAAAAATTATTAATTATTTATTAAAATTTTATTTTTAGCAAATTAATTTAAAAAATATAAATATTAATTAAGAAAAAACTGTAAAAAATAGCTAAAAATAAATAAATAATTAAAATTTTCTACTTAATTTTTTACAATAAAGCTTATATTAATATATTATTATATTTTTGCTTAAATATTTAAAATATAAATAATATTTATTAGTTTATTAATTTTATTTAATATAGTAATTATTATTTATTTATAAATATTATTAGTTATTTATTACTATTAAAAATATTAACTAATCTTAATAGCTATTTTTTTTCTTATTTAATATGCTTAATAGTATTTTTTTTAACTATTTTTATTTAATATATATATATATTTAATATAGTTATATTAAATATAAATTTATTTTACTATATATTATATTTATTTATTTATTTTATAATATATTTATTATTACTTTTATTATAGCTTAATTTACTTATATTAAGCTAGTTTAAAAATTATAAATAAATTCATTACTTATATATAATAACTATAATAATAATAATTTTTTAATAAATTATTTTTAATATTATATAACTATATATATATAAATTAATAAAATAAAAAAATTAATATTTTTTTACTTTATAAGTATAATTTTTATTAGTTATAAAAATATATAATCTTTTTATTTCTAGTTTATTTATAATAAAAAAAGTATAAAAAGATAATTTTATTAAGTTTATATTTATTTATATAGTATATTAGTATAGATTTAAATAATATAATTTAAATAGCTAGTATACTTTTTAACTTATTTTATTAATATTCTATATTTTTATAAATTTTAAAATAGAATTTTAAAGTATAATTATTTAATATATACTTAATTATAATAATTTTTATAATATTTATAAATATAATTTTTTTAAAATTATTTTTACTATTTAATAGTAAATTACTTTTAAAATTTTTAAGCCTAATTTTATTAATATATTTAACTTATTAAAAGCTTAAAAACTTAATATAAATTTAAAATACTAAAAAAATTAAATTATTAAAAATTAAATAATTATTATATAAATTAAAGATAAATTTTTTAAATGTAGTAAAAGTTATAAATAAATTAAAAATAAAATTTTAAAGTTAGTAAAAGCTAACAATTTTTAAAAAAAATAGTAAAGTTAAAATATAAATATTAGAGTAAATAAATTTAACTATATATATAAACTATTAATATAAATAAATAAGTATGTATTAAGTAAATAAAAAAATATATAATTATATTATCTTTTATTTACTTTAATTTTAAATAAAATTTATTTTATATCTTATTTTATATTATAAATATTTGTTTATATATTTATATATTTTTTGTATTAAAATTAAGCTTACTGCATTAATAAATATTGTTAATATACCAATTTAAAATTATATTATTTTTATTTTACTTAATTATTTAAACCTTTAATTTTTATAATAAGTATTAAATTTTTAAATTACCTTCCTTTAACTATCTTTTAGGTTTAATTTACTAGAATTAGTTTTGCATTATTTTTACTACTTAAATAAAATATTTTAATAAGTTTTTTAGCTAGTAAAAAATTATAAGTAATAAAAAAATTTATAAAAATAAAAATAAAATATATAGCTAGTAATAACAATTTAAATTTGATAGTATTTAGAATTGGCTAAGTTATTAAACTTATTAGATTAAACTATTTAAATAAAACTATATATGTACTAATATATCACATCATTTAATAAAAATTAAATACTTAAAGATATTGGTAAATAAAATTAAAAAAACTAATTGTATCCAAAAAAATATTTTTAATTAATTAAACATTGTTAGCTTTACAAATAACTAAATGTTTTAAATCAATGCTTTACTATATATTTATAGCTATACAATATTAGGCAAATTAATAAGTTTAATTATTTAAATTTTATTCTATAATTTAACTCTTAATATATTTATATCTATATATATTAGTAGTTTATTAGTATTACTTTATTTGTAAAATTAATAAACAAGTAAAAAGAATTAAAAATATTAATCTTTATAATAAAAATAAGTATAAATAAGAGGTATACCTTTAAACTGTTTGATTTAATAAATATTCAATAAACAAACAACAAACAACATTCCTAGATTAATAGAAAAGTAAATCTATTATGATCTATGAATCTATATGTTCAAAATCAGACAAAACACGATCAAACGCAAAAAATACTAGTTGCCCAACTACTTTAGATTATAAATCATTATTTATACTGTATCCTATCTTTTACTGATGCTTAAATGTGACCCGTATTCCTAGAACAATTAATTACTTTATTCAGGGATATAATAAAATGAGCATGTGGTAAAACCAGTGATAATTAACAAAGTTTAAAGTTCTTAAAATACTTTTATCATGCTAGTTCGAATATTAGCCTAGTAAAGTTGATAGTTGTGTGGCTGTTATTGTTGTAGCAATAACTGTATCGTATATATATATAGTAAAATGCTAAAACAACAAATGAAGACATATCGATCAAATTATACTTTTATTAACCACAGGTTACAAATCAACATGACTGAGCTTGTTATTGGTAGAAGCGAAGGCGTGATTAAATTTGTAATAAAATGCATAACATTATGATAACGTAAGTTACAATAGCTAACAATAAAGCAGGATAACGAATACAGCATCAAAATTAAATATTAAGTTCCAACTGTAAATTTAAAAATCGAATAGGGAAAGTTTTTGAATTTCAAAATAAATCCAGTAGCAGTAATTCGATAGGTGTACAATTTGACAGGTTTTAAAGCTCACCTCTCGGTTCTTTAACTAATTATTAAATTGCTTCATTAATTGAATAGGTTTTTACTCAATTTTTAATAGCCTTTAGTAATTTAAAATCCGAAACTAGAGCCAAGCACCATCGGTCAAACTGCTGTAGCCACTAACCTAAACTAAATAAAGCTAGTTCGATTTGGTAATATGTTAATTTTAAACTTAGTTATTTTTATTTTATCCGTATGATGGGCCCTCTACTATATTTGTACAGAAAGTTTGACCTTGTGACTGAATATTTAAAAGTAATGCCACTTATAACTACCATTCTAGATCAATTATACTGATATATAATTGGATCAGGATAAATAGAAACCAATAACGACGGTACAGATTGGTGAGAAAAGTTATCGCGAAATGAAGGTGCCAAAGTTGAAGCCGAGTTTATTTTCAAGGGTTGAACGATTTCGCATTTACTATAAATTGCGGAGGGTTGACGGAAAATGAAATTGAATTCACCTCTTGTACAAAGATAATCGCAAAAACATTAATACTAAACACTTGTTGCACAACTATTTAGAGTAGAACAATTGCAAACATAATGATGACCAATCCAGCAGCCGATAGCGCACAGGTAAACGATATTACTGCCACTCCTATACCACGTGTCAACTCTAAGATGAACATTTATCGCCCACAGAACGACTCGCCTCCGTCCAAAAATGAAAAGTTTTTGTCTAGTGAAGAAAGTTCAGCACTAGCCAAATTATTTTTCCAGATCGAAGATGAGTTTAAGCTTAACACTGAGTCACTCAAGTTCATCAGAGATTCGTTTATCAAAGAGATGGAGAAAGGTTTATTAGTTGATGACGGCGACTTACCTATGATCCCTACCTTCGTAACTGGACGTCCAACTGGCGAAGAGATCGGTTCTTACTTTGCTATTGATTTAGGTGGTTCAAACTTACGTATCTGTCTCGTCCACTTGAAAGGTCCAGACCAAGATGTTGAAATCATCCAACGTAAGTATTTAGTCCCTGAAGATCTCAAGCTGGCTGAAGTACGACTTCTGTTCGATTATATCGCTGAACACATTGAAAACTTTTTATTGGAGTATGGAAATCAAGCTAAACCTTCTGAGACTATCCCATTAGGCTTCACCTTTTCATTCCCAGTAACTCAGACCGCCATCAACAAAGGAAAACTCCTTATGTGGAACAAAGGGTTCAACAACCCCGGGGCTATTGGTAAGGATGTAGTACGCCTGTTACAGGACGCTTTAGACCGTAAGTTACTTAACATAACGGTTGCTGCCATCGTCAATGACACAGTAGGCACCTTGCTGTCCTCCGCGTACAAGAAACCCAACACTTTAGCTGGTGTTATTCTAGGTACCGGTACTAACGCTGCTTACTACGAGAAACTTAGTAATATTAAGAAGTGGAAAGGTGATCCCGAGATTAGTGATGAGATGATCTTAAACATAGAGTGGGGTAACTTTGACACTCAGAAGAAAATCATACCTTGCACCATATTTGATCACAGGCTCGATAGAGAGACTCAAAATCCCTATTCCATGGTATTTGAAAAAATGATCTCCGGTAGGTACTTGGGTGAAATTGTACGTCATATCCTACTCCACCTGATAGATAACAGGGTACTGTTTGGTGGTAAGTCGACTCCTATACTCAACTCTTCTTACCAGTTCTTGACCTCCTACCTATCCGAAATCTCCGACGACCACACTCCACGTCTTACTAAGACCCGTCATATCCTAGAGGATATCATTGGTTTGACACACGATTCCACTACTCAAACCGAACGTGAAACTGTACGAGGTATATGCGAGTTTGTAGCAAGACGATCTGCTCGCCTCTCTGCCTCTGTTTTGGCTGCTCTATGTGTCAAACGTGCCGACCTTTTATCTGGGAATGTCACAGTTGGGGTTGACGGTTCGCTGTTCGAACATCATCCCAAGTACGAAACTTTTATGAAGGAAGCTTTAGTTGAATTGATGGGTGAAGAAGATGCTGCTAAGATCCAGTTATCTATCGCTAGGGATGGTTCCGGTATCGGTGCTGCTATGACGGCTATGATCGCTTCACAGTGATCTTTTTAAAGGCTATACCTTTTGGAAAGGTTTACCCTTTTTAATTCTTGCAACGGCGTCCCGGTTGACTTGGCTGCTTAAGTTTGTACATCGAGTTATTTCTCACTTAAAACTTCATGTTTTAGTTTTCCTTTACTAGCTCTAATATAACTATTAAAATTATTTGTTTTAAGTATTCTTGATTTTTATTTATTGCTATGTTGCAAACTAAGTTAGCTGTATATTTCAAAGAGGTCAAAAATTTTTTGGTAGGAAGTTTTATACAACTGGAAGGTGCTCTTGTACGACACCAACAGCAATAGAGAAGATAAGAATTTCTCTCTTACTAAGAGTTTAAAATATGATATCAAGTTGGTAGATTATACGATGTTAGATTAGTTTACTAGATTTAGTTTTATTACAAAAAGAAGGGGTTTAACTTTGGAGCTAACTTCAGCACAGCTTGATAAAACCAACAAAATAGTTTATATCTGTTATCCTTTTTTATTAAAGTTATTTACAGGCAGGCTAATAAATTTTAAAAATTGAAAATCTATGTATTAAAATGAAAAAATAAAAAAATAAATCTATTTAAATAACTATTTTTTGCCTTTATATAATTTTTTCTCTTTCTTTAATATACAAAAGATTATTCAAGTATATTTAATAAAATGAATTCAAAATTACTATCTTCTATTTTAGCTCTTGCTTTATATTAAATTTTATACTATAAATCTTATACTTTGATTTATAACTAACTAAAGGTTATACATTATAAAACCTGGAAAATAGGTAAGTAATTTGTAAGTTTTATCTTTTAATTTTTTAATTAAAAAATGTTTTTATTGTATAAACTGGAATATTATCTATATATAAAAGTTTAATTATCTATATATCTATTAAAAGCATTTTTTAAAGGTATAATTTGGTAATCTACTTAGTTATAGCTGTTTTATATTATTAAAACTTTTTATAAAATTATATTTTTAATATTAATTAGTTTTAATTTATTTTTTTACAACTTTATTTCTTTTAATAATTTAGAAGAATTTTTACTAAGTATTTAAATTTAAATTTTACTTTTAAGTTTTTAAATAAAGTAATATATAAATATATTATCTAGTATAATAGTATATTTTACTTTTTATTTTATTATTTATTTAAGCTTTTTAGTAGTTATTTAATTTATATTTTTTAATATGAAGTTATTTAATATTTAACTTTAAATTAAAATTTGTTATTAATATTTATAATTCTTTTCAAAATTTAAAGTTAAAATATAAAATGCTAATATAATTATAAAATATATTTAAAAATAAAAAAAGATATTTTTTGTTTTAAAATAGCTTACTTTTTTATAATATTGTAAAGTTTTTAATTAAATAAAATTTATAAAACATATTTAAATTTTTTATATATTTTTAATATTTTTGTATATTAAATATATATATAAAATAAATAGCAATTATCTAAATATAATAAGTTAATAATAGTTAAGCCTAGTATTACTAAAAGTTGTAATTTAATTTAATTTATAGCAAAATAATACTATACTTAATATTTTAAAATTTAAAATAATTTTTATTATTTATAATTTATTAATAAACTTTATATATAAAGAATAAAAAAAGGTTAATAATTAAATAACTTTATTTAAAGTAAACTATTTAATTTTTTAACTATAAAAACTGCTTTATATTTTTATTATTTAACTTATTTTATTTATAAGTAATTAAATTTTTAATACTTAAAAATGTATATTTTATAATAGTTAATAATATAAATATTAAAAGATAATTTTTAGCTATTTTTAAAATAACTAAATATATTAGGTTATTTAGTTTTTATTATTTAAAAATATTTAAATAATTTGAAATATATTTATTTTTCTAATTAAACTATTTTATTTATTTAAGCAATTAGCTAAAAATTTAAATTTTTAAGTTAAATATTTGCATTATTATTATTTAAAATTTTATTATATTTAAGTTAATATATATTTTTTAATATTAATTTAATTTATTATTGTTTTTTTACTATAATTTAACTTTTTAAACATTTTAGCTTTTTTTATTAAATTAATTATTATAGAAATTATAAAAATATTAATATTTATTTTAGTCAATTTTTAAAAAATTTTCTTTACTTTAATATTAATAGCTTTTTTAAAAATTAATAATAATAGTTTATCTAAACTATTTCTAATTTTAGTTGAAGTTTCAAATAAGTAATAGTAAGTTTAAATTATATTATTAATAATTAGCTTTTTTTTAGTATATATATTATAATATAGTTAAATTATTTTATTAAGTTTTAATATTAAAAATCAATTCTTTATTATTAAATAAGCTTTTTATATAGTTTTTATTTATTAGATTAACATTTTAATTTACTTAATAATTTTTTTAGTTTAGAAATAACTTTTAAAGCCTTATTATTTTTTTGCTTTTTTTTTCTAAATTAAGTTTTTGAAATTAGTTATAACTATTAAGTTTAACTAAACCTTTTAACTTTAACTTATCTAAAAAACCTTATTTATTTATAATTAAAGTATAATTAAAATAGTAAATATATTGTTTATATTGATTAAAAAATACTTTTTTATTAATTAACTTTATTTATAATTTTAATAAAGAAGTATTATTAAGTAAATTATTAGTTATTATAGCTAATAACTTATTTTTTAAATATTAATTAAGTATAGTATTTAAAATACTATTATAAATGTTTTTTTTCTTAAATAATAAAAAATTAATAATGATGTTCTATAAAAAATACCTAAATAACAATTAATAAATTTATAAATATTTAGTAAAAAAGCAATTAACTTTCATTTTAAATTTTTTAAATAGTAAGTTATAGCTATAAAAAATTTTATAATAGATAATATCTAAAAATTAGTAGCTAAGCTATCTTTTTCTAAATAATTTAAAAGTAATTTTATTATTATTAGTTTTTTAAGTTTTTATTAAGATTTAATCTTATTTTTAAGTATTGAAATAATTAGTATTTTAGTAAATAAATTAAAAAAAGTTAAAAAATCTTTAAATAATTTTATTTTAGTTAAACTATATAAAATATATTTTTTAAACTAATTTAATGTTAAAAAGTAATAAAAAACTTTTTTTTAAAATTATTTTAAACTATTATTTAAAGTATTTTAAGATATAATTAAAATATAATAATAATAATAATAATAATATTTTACAACTTTATTAATATTTTTTATTATTCTTTTTTAAGCTAAAATTGCTTAAAAAAATTATACTATTAGTATTTAAGTTAAGTTTATCTAAAATATAATAAAATTAAACTATATTAAAATTTTTATTACTATTTATTAAATGCATATTTAATTTTTAAAAGATGAAAAAAACTTTAAATCTTTATAATTATTTATAAAATAATATTTTAAAGAAAAAATAGTTTTTAAATAAGTTACTTAAATTATAAACTATTTTTTTCAAATTTTAACTTTATAAGCTTATAAAATAACTTTATTAATTTTAAAATAAAATAAAATAACTAAAAATATAAGTTAAAAGTATATATTAAGTAGTAAAATTGAAAAATTAAGCTAATAAAATTAATAAAGTTTTTAAAAAAAATAGTATTATTATTAATATAAATAAAAGACAAAATAAAATAATTAATTAAATTTTAATAAAAGTTATTTATATTTAAAAATTTATTATAATTAATAAAAATATATAAATAAATTTACAATATTTATAATTTTAAGTATATATTAAATTTAAAATTTAATATATTAATTTTAATATATAAATAATAAATTTAAAAAAAAATTATTTATAAATTATTAAAAAAATATTTAAAAAATATAAGTTTTATAATAATATATTATTTAAGCTATTTATTAAATTTTAAATTAGAATTTATTACTAATAATTATAATTATTTTTAAAATTTAATGCTAAATTTAAGATTTTAATATAGTTATAAAATATAGAAAAGTTATTTAAAAAGAAAAAATAAACTATTTTTTATTTTAAAATACTTATTTAAAAAAAAGTAAGTTAAATATTAATAAAAATTTAATTTAAATTAATTTATATATTATAATAATATATAAATAAAAAGTAATTATTTAAGTATAATAAGTTATTAATAATTAAATATAATATAATAAATGCTATAAATTAAAAATAAGTATATTATTATTAATACAGTTTAAGTTAAATATTTAAATTAAATTAAATTATTTAACTAACTAAATATTTATTGAAATTTAATTTTTTTTACTAATTTATTACTTTTAAAATAATATATATATATTAGATAAATTTTATAAAAAAATTTTTTTTTAGCTTTTTTTAATTTTATAAGTTCTTATTTATAATTAATTTATTTTTTTAAATTTTTTTTAATAAGTTTACTTAAATATACCTTAATTTTTAGTTAAAATATACTTTAAAATTTAATTAGTTTAAAATTTAAATATATATAAATTTTAAAATAGCTTAAATATTTTTAATAAAATTAAGAAATAAAAATAAAATAAAAATAAAAAATAAAAACAAAAGTTTTACTATTATGTAGTAA
>JAWQFY010000744.1:0-21604 GCA_037055185.1 Capillidium rhysosporum | reverse complement strand
AAGTAAATAAATATAGTTAAAAATATTTATTTTTAGCTAATTTTATTAGCTTAATTTATTTAATTTTAATTTTTAAAATTGAAATCAGCTACTTTTGAAAGTAGCTAATTGCCTATTTATAAAATAAAATAATAATATTATTAAATTATTAAATTAATAAAGCTAGCTTAAAAAAAATAAACTAGCTAAATAAAAAAAGTAGAAAAAAAGCTATAAAAAATAATAGTAATAATTATAATTAATAAAATTTTATAAAAAAGAAAACTAATATTAAAAGTAAAAAAAATTATACTTTTTTAAAAATAATTTAATTTTATAATTTATTTATATAAAAATATTATAAATTTAGTATAAAGATAAAATGAAACTAAACTTTTAAAAAATACAGTAGTTAGTATATTTTAAAAAGTGCTTTTTAGATAAAAATTAGTTAAATATATTAATTATTTAAATATTAAAGCTAAATTTATAACTTTTATTATAAAAAAACTAAATTTATAAACTTATTAAAAAGTAAAAACTTTAAAAGCTTATTAATAGCTATACTACTACTTTATACTTGAAAATAAAAAGCTGCTAAATTTTAAAAATAGCTAATTTAAAGAATATATATATTATTATAAAATAAGAAAATCTAAAAAATTTACTATAAGAATTTTTTTTAAATATTTTAAAATATTATATTTTTATTCAAATTTTACTAAAAAAAATAAGTATACTTAAATAATAAATTAGTTAATTAAAAAGAAAAATTATAAAAATAAGTAAAAAAAATAAATAGTAGTAGATTTTAACTAATTTATTTTTATATTTTTAGCTTTTTATAAATTATTTTTAATTTTAAACTAACTTGTATATATTAAATAAAGTAAATTATTTTATAAGTATTATTGATAAAAATTTTTATATTAAAATTAAAAAATAGTTTACTAAAATAAATAATAATAAAAAAGCTTTAAAAATAAACTTATAAAAAATTATAAAAAAGAAAAAGTAAGATGCTTTTTAGCAAATATTTAAAAAAATTAAAAAATATATAAAATATAGCTAAATAAAATAATACTTATATAAATATTATAAAAAGAAATATTAATATAAAATATAAAAGTTTAAGCTAGATAATAATTTTAAAAAAGTATTAATAGTTTATTTAATTTAAATATATAAAGATAAATATAAATAATAATAAATATAAAGCTATAAAAATAGTAAAAAAATAATAACTAAATAAAGTATAAAAAAAAGTATTAGTATAATAAAAAACTTTTTATAACTTAGTAAAATATATTATTAAAGTTAAAAATAGTTTAAAAATTTTAATAAAAATGAGAGTTATAATTTTTTTTTAAATAGTTAGGTATATAACTAAAACTTCAATTTAATTAATTTAAAAAGTAGAGAAAATAGATTAATATTAATTTATAAAATAATTAAATAAGATAAAGTATAAAATAAAGTTAATTAAGTATTTTTAAAAATACTATTAATTTTAAAGTTTTTTTTATATTTAGTTTTTTTTTAAATTTTTTTTAGTAAAAATGTTAGTTTTAGATAGTATTTATTAAATAAATACTAATTTAAAAGTATTTTATTAAAGGTTTATTTATAAGATAAATAAAGTTTTAATTTAGTAAATAAATAATAATAAAAACAAATAAATAAATAAATATTTTAAAATATTAAATATATATACTATTATTAAAATAAGTATATAAGTAAAAACTAATAAAAAATAATTAGTAAATTTTTTTTAAAAACTAAAAAATAATATAATTAAAAATCTTTACAAAAAATTAAAAGCTAGTATATAATAAATAATTTACTAGTAAAAAAAATGTTTTATTTTTTACTAAACTATAAAAATTAAAAAAGTAAAAATAAGAAAAAAAATAAATTTATATTAAAATTATTAATAATATTTTAGTTTTTACTAATAATTTAATTAAAGTATATAAAAAAAGTTAAAAATAATTAGCTAGTTAAAAGCTATTATAATTAAATAGTATTAAAAATTTAAAATAAAAAAAGTAATAGCTATTTATATTTAAATTATATAATTATTATTATAAATTTTTAAAAATAAAAAGTAAAAAAAAGTTGTTAAAAAGTATATTAATATAAATTAACTATATATTATTATATTTTAAAAAAGCTTATTAAAAATACCTATTAGCTTATAAATTTTAAAATAAACTTCTTATTTAAAAAAATAATATTATTAACTTTTAGTAATATAATATAGTGAAAACTTTAGTAAAACTTATATAAAAGTAAATAATATATACTAATAAAAAAAATAGTAGTAAATATTATAATTTATAATATAGTGTTTTTTTTAATTTTTTAAAAGTTTTATAAATATTTTTTTATATAAGCTTACTTAACTAACTTTTAGTTTTTATTAAATATAAAAAAATTAAAAATATTTTTTATATATTTAAAAAAAAACTTAAAATTTTTTTATTTTTTTAATAAATATTAATAATAATTAAGCTACAGTTTTATAATTACTATATATTAATATATAATAGTTAAAACTATAAAAAAAATTAAGCAAAAAAATAGATTAATTAATTTATATTAAATAAATAAAGTAAAATTATTATAAATAATTATTATTATATTTTATTATTTGCTAAAAGTTTAAATAATAGTAAATTAGATAGTAAAGATTAATTAGTTTTAAAAAGATATTTTAAACTAAAAATGTAAATTTTAAATAAAGTACTAACAAGTAACTTTAGTTAAAAAATTAGCTTTTTTATTATTTAACTAGTATTTGCTTTATATATAGCCAAGCTTAAAGTAACTTATATAGATAAAAGTAAATTTAGATTAGTATATATATATTAGTTTTTTTAAATTACAAAGTTTTTTAAAAGCCTATTAAGCTAAATATAGTATATATTTTCTAAAAATAAAATTGTAGCTATAATATTAAAGTTATTTAAAAAAAAGTATTTTTTAGTGAAATAATTCTATTAAAAAATAAAATCCTATTTATTAAATTAAGTTAGTTATAAATATTATAAAAGATATTAAAGTTTAAGTATATAAATGTAAAAAAAATAAAGTATAAGTTAATAAAATCTTAATTATATTATTATTAGTTTAATTATTTATATGTTAGAAATTAAAAAACTCTTAAATATAATATGAATAAAAGTAGCTTAATTATATATTTTAGTTAGGTTAAATATAAGAAGAATTTGTTAAAAGGAGCAATCATGTATATATATTGTTTTAAATTTAAATTTTCTATATAAAAAATAGATTATTGACTTTTCATTATAGTATTAAATAGCTGCAAAGTTAAAGTTAAGTTAGAAACTCTGCTAAAGTAAAAAATAATATTTTTGTATAATGTTAGTAAGTTATAAGTTTACAGTAGATTTTTTTCAATATTAAAGTAGGCAATGCTGCTGTAGGTAGGTATTGATATAGTTGAAAAGTTGTTCATTTAAAAAACTTTTTTTCTCATTCTAATTAGATTATAATTAAGCTTAAATTCAATATAGAAGAAAGAAAAAAAAGTCTTATAAATATTAAAAATATTTATTTTGAAAATTTCTAAAAATTTAAACAGCTAATTTTTAAAAGGGAAAAGTGAAAAGAAAAATGAAATTTTTATAACTACACCAATAATTTTTTTAAAACAAAAAAGATTTTTATATTAATTTTACTTGGATTTAGTATATTAATTTATCTTATAAAATTATAATTATAATAGCTTATTTAAAAAAAAACTATATAATTCATATAGTATATAAAAATAGTATATATTTACTTGAAAATATCTGTAAAATAAAGATAAATTCTAAGATATTTAATTGTTGAATTCTAGTACAGTTAACATTTTCAAAGCTTTGGTAACAGTAGAATTCAACTTTCGATTTCTAGAACCTAAGCAGCAATATTTCTTCCTAATATATAAATATAGTTATAACTCCTTATAAGGTAAAATTTATAGGTAAAGTATTTTAATTTTATATATATGATTGGAATTAAACTTTTTTGTATAGGAGCGTAAATTTAGTGGTGACTTGGTATAGTCTCAACATTAAATATGGAATTTAATTATACCAACTTGAAGCTGAAATTCTAAATTAAAATATCCTGGGATGGGCCTTATAATTAATATAATTAGTTAGGGATGGGAAAACGGATAAATTTTTATATATTAGGTTATGAAAAACTGCTAAAGTAGTTTACCACATTTTAATATTTGAAAGCATCGAAAAGGTCGGTAAACTAGTATTATAAACAAATAAATATTTAACAGTATCTTGTAAAAAAAATGAAATTCTCTACTATTATTGCCACCGCTGTCGCTATCACCTCAGTTTTCGGTTTACATATTGGATTCGATGCGGCCAAAGCTTTAATAGAAAGAGCTGTCCACCAACAGGAAGTTTCGTATTTAGCTAAGTCTATTCAAAACTCCCAATTGATTAAGAATCAAGCTACTTTCATTACAATTTCAGACGATGTCAAGTTAGAAACTTTGTTACAGAACGCTAAAACCAAACAAGATTTGAATGCTGTTAACAAAAAAGTAGAACAATCTTTCGTCAAATTAGCTAAAATACCTTTTACCGAACAGGAGAAGGAGCAACTAGCTGCTGAGTACGATGTTATTAAGTCAGTATTGGAATTTGTTAAAACTGGTAAATTTCGGCAGCCGATTTGGATAACGTTTTAAAACAGATCGATATTGGCTACAACGAGTTGTTAGCTAAGAATCCTAAACATGAAGTTGAATTGAAGGTTGAATATACCGTACTTAAAGAAACTATCGCTAATATTGAAGACTATTTGCTACAAAAGAAAGTTATCAAAAGATCTTTATCTGGTGTAACTAAGGATGTTTTGATTTCTTTCGCTAAACGTCAGATCAGTTCTTACATTTAGAAGTTTTAACTATTTGAAACGTTTTTTTTAAAGGTTTTCCTATTAAGTTGTGTGCTTTTAAGCAAATAAAAATATTTTTTATTATAAATTTTAATTTAAGTTCTCAACTATTTCAAGTTAAATACTTATAAGGATTTAATTCAAAGTTTTGAATTTAAAAACATTGTTTTATTTAGTTCAAATTAATGAAGTATATTGTTTTCTTTTAAAATTCTACTTTTATCAATTTATAAATTTTAATTACATCATTACTAGAAAATAAGATATAATATTAAATATCGTTGCATTTGTAATTTATTTAATTATTTTAATTTAGTAATGAAATATAATATAAGTTGTCGGATGGAAGCACTTAGTAATTTAATTATTATTGTGGTAGCCAAACATTAATATTATACAATTACTTTTCGACACCTACTCTATAAACTATCTTCTAAATAAACTACTAATTTTAGTATACCCTTTAGTTTTTTAATTTAATCTCTAAACCATTTAATTTTGATACTTTTTTTTTTGATGAAGATTCAATTTTTTTTTAAATGAAGTAAATAAAAATATAATTGCTATATAATTTAAATAAGCCGATGATTTAATATTTGTAAACAGTTCGAATTTTAGTTATTTTTATGATACACTATAAATTTATTTAAGTTAAAAAATAAAGTAGATAGATCATATTTTCGTTTATATGTATAGATTGATATAATAAATTCTATAGCTCATATTTGAAGCTTTTTTTAAGAACATTATAACGCTTTACTCAATATACAAAGTACTAGTTGCTTTATTAGTCTTACGAAGAAATAAATACAAGTGTTAACGAAGTACAAGGAGTAGATTTCTACCCAACTGGTTAGTCGATCACTCTTCTTGTTAGGGGAGAGCTCAACCTGTTGCGGTTCAACTTAGATCTTGAGACGTTGGCAGAAGCCTTTTAAATTCTCTGATCCAATTGATTGATTATTCTACTATCAAGGCAGATGAGGATGGGAAAAATAGGGTAGTACCCACAATAAATGTAAGCGAAATTATTAACGTTGAGAAATACGTTTAAAGTTTAATTATTAAAATTAGTTAATTACATTTCATACTGTTCTCTGGAAATAAGTATCATTTAGTACTACCGGTAATTAAAGCAACTATTTTAACTACAGTCACCTACCCTTTTCTTTGATTTTATCCTCTAATTTCATATTATCTGAATGTAATTTTTGCTGAATACTATTGAAACTTTTGGTTGACTTCGTCGTTATGAACTTTACTTTTAAGCCTTACGTAATTAATAGGAAGTTAAGATGTAAGGGAACAGCCAGTTTGCCACTCTCTAAAAAGTTCAATACCAATATTGTTGTTCTATATTCCACTTTAAGATGATTTAATATGTATTCAGTAAATTTCCTATTTTTACTTATTTTTTGTTAATCATTAAATTTAATGTATAATCCTTTTTTTTAAACTTCTTTAAAATGTTGGTAATATTAAAGAAGTTTTTTTTTTGTATTTCTTTATAAACTGTTGGACCGTTTAATAACTTTCTGTTGTAATAGAAAAGTTTTTATCTTTACGGTATATCGAAATATTACTTTATGTTCAACCTTCAATTCAATTTCACGCTTAGAGTTCGTAGCTAACAACTCGCAATAACTGCCATAAAACTTACTTTAAAAAGTTATCAAAATCTGTAAACGATTTAATTTTTTATCGTTCTTCAATCTTTTTATTAACTAATTTAAAATCGGGTTTAGTTTACGGAACTTTATCAGTCTTAACAAAATTTAATATCGACTTAATAATACAATAATTAGCAATTAATCGTTCCTTTTTTAACTAATTTGATAAAAAATTGTCCTATTTCCTTACTAACGCTACCCAAATCTCGTTCGGATTTAAAATTATATATATAAAATTTTAATTTGATAGCATCCGAAATTGTAACGAAAGCGTTTTTTTCTTAAATTTTTTTAAGTATTGAATACATTGACCTAAATAAAAATATTAGTACTGGATGACTCTCTTAATCAACTCTTTAAAGAGATCGATGTCAAAATGTAAATTGGATACGATGGTGGTGGTGGTAGCGGTAGTAGCGATTGTGGAAATTTTATTCTTTATGTGGTATATAAGGTTACAATTTTTATTCCATCTTTTAATCGCTTTTTAATATTTACATATTTTATAATTTTTTATCGTTTTACTACTGTGCTGTAAATTTGACTTAAGGGTTCAATTAAACTTTAGTCTAAAGATAAATCAAATAGAATGTAATTAAATTATACTTGCAAAATTTTCAATTAAGAGGAATGTATTATAATAACACTAATAATATTTATATAAATAATTAAGTTCTATTTTTATAAATTGAAATTAAAAGTATTTAATAAATAAAACTAAGCTAAGTAATTTATTTCAAAATATTAAAATAAATAATAATTTAATAAATTTGTTACCCTTATTTATATATATATAATATTGAATTTTAGGTTAGCATAAGCCTATTATTAGGGTGGAGGCTTGCTATATAGTAAAAAAGCTACTAGTATGGGAAAAGATGATCCATTTTTCTTTTATAAGAGTAGAATTAAGCTGTTTTATATTAATTTATCACTAAGTTTAGTAATCTTACTAGTAAGAATAAATTGTAAATATTTATAACATTTAGCATTATAGATATTAATATATACTTCTAATAAAATACCTTTAAATTTGGAGATAAAGTAGTAAAGTAACTAAAAAAATTTAAGAATAAATTATCAATAAGTAAAATTATAACTAGTTTTTAATTAATTTTAAAAAAGTAGTATTCCTTAAATTTAAAGTTTTAAATGAAGAAAATTTTAAATTTTTAGAAAGTTTCAAATTTTAAAAATGTAAAAAAACTTACTAGCAAACAATAATTTAATCTAATAATAATAAAAGAATAGTTTAAAGTTATAAAAATCCAATATAAAAAAAATTAATTAGTTATTAAATATTTTAGTATATAATATTAATATATATATTTCTTAATAAATAAGATAAATTTCTTAGTATTTTTAATTTTAATTTATTTAATTAAAAATATTAAAAGAATTAAAGATTTAAATACAAAAGAAAAAAAAAATTATTAGAAAAACTAAATTAGTAAAGTAAATACTACTATTAAAAGTATAAAAATTAGTTAATAACTAAAAAATAAGCTTAAAATAATACTAAAATATTAAGAAAATATATTATTAAATTTTTAAAAATACTTATTAATAAAAATATATATATAAATTTTTGTATATAAAACTTATAAAAAGTAAAAATAATTTATTATTTTATTAATGTTTACTAATTAATTTTAAATAAAGTTATTATAAATATAATAGATTTAAAAGCTATATTGCTAAAAAAATAAAAATAAAAATAATACTTTATAAAACTCTATTTTAAATTTATTTAAATTTATTTATTTATTTTTATATATTTTTATTTTTATCTGTCTAAATAAATTATAATATTATTATTAATAATTAAACTATTAGCTTAAGTTAAACTTATAAATTTTAAAAACTTTTTTTATAATTATAATTATTATTTAATTTTATATAAATTTATTAATTAAATTTTGTTTAATTTTTTTATAGCTTAATTAAAATTATTTTTATTTTTAAACTAGTAATTTAAATTTAAATTTATTAGTAATAAAAATTAAACTTTTATAATTATTAATCTATTAATTTTAATTTAAATAAATAATATTAATATAATAATATATTTAGTTTTTATTCTTAAATATTATATTAAACTTTTAATTAATATAAACTTTTAAATAATAATAATAATAATAAATTTTAAATTAAGAAATTTTATAAAATATAGCTTTATAAAGTAATTTATTACCTTTTATTAATAAAATAATAAGCTTAATATTAAATTTTAAATATATAATTTAATTTACTTAATATATATTAATTTAATAATTAAAATAAAAAATAAAGATATAGCTAAATAAAAAACTACTAAAGAATTTAAGTTAAAATATTAAATATTTATATTTTAATTATTTTTATATATTTGCAACTAGCTTAAAAATTCTATTTATTAGTTAATTTTAACTATAAAATAAATATAAAATATTAAAAAATTAAAAATTAATTATAATTTAAAAATAGTTTATTATAGTTCTTAAGTAACTATATATAAATTTATATACTTTAAGCAATTTTTATTTATTTTAATAAACTTTATATATTTTTTTTTAATTTTAAATATATACTTATTATTAGTTTTTTTAATATTTCTACTATAGGTATTAGTTTTTTAAATTTTAGTTTATAGTTATAATAATACTAGTTACAAAAAAATTATAAATTTAAACTTATTATATTTAATGTAAATATATAAAGTTTGATAAACTTTATTAATTTAATAATATTTTTTATAAACTTAATCTAATTAATTATTATTTTACTTTATTAATCTAAAATAAAATCATGTAGTATTTTTAAGCTTTATTTTAATATATATATATATATTATAAACTAAAATAATAATATATGTTATAATAAGTAGATTACTATTAATAATAAATATATAAATAATTAAAATTTTAAATATACTAATAAGTAAATTTTATTTTATTATTAAATATTTAAAATTATTAGTCTTTATAATATAATTAATTATTAATTATTATTATTGCACTATTACTTTAAATTTAATATAATTTAATAAAGTTAAAAGCTTAACAGTAAACCAAAATAAATAATATAGGTTCTTTAATCTTAAATAACTATTTTTTAAATTATTATTATTTTCAGTACTAAATTTATTTAAAAAAAGCTGAGGATAAAAATATTAAAATTTACTTATTAATTTAATTTTAGATTTAGAGCTGATATTAAAATAAACTTAGTTATCCTATCAAAGTATTACTTAAGTAATAATATTTTTGCAGCTGTTAAAAAATATAAAATTAAAAAAATATACTTTATAAAAAATAACAAAAATTAATTAGAGTAATTCTAGGAATTGCAAGGTAATAAGTTGTAATTTTAAAATTGTTTATAAATATCTTTTTAAGATAAATTCAAAATTAAAAAATATCTTACAATGAAATGACACTATATTTATAAAATATTTAATTTATTAATTTGTAATTTTAAAATAAATAATAATAGTTATAATTATATAGTTGGTAATCTAAAAAAATTAAAAAATATAGTTTAAATAATAAAATAAAAAGCTATAGATGAAAAAACAATATGATATAACTCTTTAATATTCAAGTTAAAATTTATCCTCCAAAGCTTTAAGTTGACCGATCTTAGCATTAGTATTAAATTTAGCTTGATCTTTAGGTTTAACGTTGATGATAATAGATTTTCCGAAAGCGAGGTGTAAAGTGATATGACAGTGCATATACCAAGCACCTGGATTATCAGCTACGAATCTGATGGCGTACCAACCACAATATTTGTCTCCAGATTCATCTCTTGGAGGCATCTTATAACCACCATCACCAGCATCATCGTCTAACCTAATGTTGCGTTGAAGAGATTTTTTAGTGTTATCAATGAAATCGTTCAAAGCTTTAGTTGAAGAGATAAGTGATGGATTGGTCACGTTTAAATGGTAGTGGGTGAAGGTATCTACGAATAAAGGAAGCTTAGTCATACTTTTAACTTTCTGGTCAATGATTGGCAGATCTACTGTATCGTTGAATCTAGCTCCTCCGTTAGCTACTACGTGAAAAGCATGGCCATGTAAATGCCAAGGGTGGTAGAGACAATCGGAGAACTCGGAAGGCAAGTAATGTTCCATTACAATCTGTACAGAATCGCCTTCATCAACTTCGAAAATTTCAATATCTTTCTTGTAAGTACCATCCATCAAAGAATGTAGAACAACGCGCTCACGTTTTGGTGGACGGAATGTGTTGATAGTTTCAAAAATTTCAGGCATAGATAAGTTAGCGGCGTGGTGTGTAATATTAGGCATAGACAACAAGTATATATGTTTGTCAACATGCTGTGGCACTGGCACGTAATGTTTATTCTTAAATTCAGGGTTTTTGTAAATGTTAGAAGTGAACATTCTGTCTTCAATCCATCTGTCCGGCTTTAACTTAAACTTCACTACTCTCTCATTCTTAAGTTCACTATCTCCTAATGGCTTAGCTTTGTTATAATGTAAAAATCCGTAACCGTTGTAAGAATCTTCTGCAATATCTACAGTTCTCATAGCCGTCATATTGTAGTTACCAACGGGCTGATCAGTTTTTAAAAGTACTGAAATACGCTGTCCACCCATTATTTCTACGCGATCAACCTCTACTGGTTCTAAGTAAGTACCATCCTGTTCGATTACGGTAAATTTATGATTTGCTATGGTGAAGTTCATCTTATCGCCTCCTATAGCACCAATAATACGTAATCTGTAAGTCTTGTTTGAGTCTACGTTAATGGCACCGTACCCGTTATTGAAAGCTAAAGTACTGTTATCTTTACCGTTTTTATCCAAAGTTCCATTACTGTCTTTATTCCAATCTCTATATCCGTGACCGTTGAGCAGAGTAATATCAGAAAAGCCAGGACCATCAAAAGGGATATTAATAACACCTTTGTATATTTTGTTAGGGTCCTTGTGCCACAACTCCGAAATAATTAACAATCTCTCTTCGTCGTACTTGTATCTCGGCTCAAGTTTTAAAATCTGTTTCCAATCATTAGGTTTTTCTTGTATAATTAAACCACCGAATGCTAATTCTCCATCAAAACGAGTATGAGCGTGATACCAGTGAGTACCACGTTGCTCTGATACATCAAAATAGTAAGTGTAACTATCACCGGGCTGAATAGGCGATTGAGTTACCATGGGTACTCCGTCAGAAAATGGGGTGCCTTTCTGTAAGATACCGTGCCAATGCATAGAAAAGTTGGTCTTCAATTGGTTGATAACTTTAATGGAGACTGTGTCACCTCTGGTAACGTTGATCAATGGTCCTGGGAATTGATCGTTTATAGTATACCCTTCGTACCCGAAGTTATCTGGAGCCATATATTTACTTTTAATTACGAACTCATGCTTTACGTGACGAGCCCAAATGCCGTCCAATAATGCTAGTAATGTTATGCTACTGATTAATGAGAATCTCATTGTATGTTTATAGTACTTTACTGATACCGATATTCTGTTTATATAGAGTATTTGTAGCTAAATTAACGCTCAAATATAAAATGTTGAGCCTTTACTAACACTTCAATATTGCTACATTTAGTAATTTTTAAAACGTAAGTGCGAGAGTTTTTACTTTGAATTAAACTTAATCTAAATATTTAATAACGCGATTTTAAATACATAAAGTTTACTTATAAGGTATATTTTATTAGATAATCTTAATCAGTTAGAAAAAATATTTGGTATACATAATCAAATTCCAAGAATTTTTTTATATGTAGTTTATGTAATTTTTTATCTCAGTAAAGACAAACGCTTGTTATTTAAAACATAAGAAAAAGAGAGATTGATAAAAACCAAACCGATTAATAAAAAAACAATAAAAAATATACACAACATTGTATACACATTTTAAATTTTTGAAGTCTTAAATTTAATTTATATAATATTAAATTTATTTCTTTGCACAGTATAATGAAAAAAGTTGTAAATTTGGTTTAAACTAAATTATCAGATCCTTTTTTATATTATTCAACAAATAAGTTGGTAGAAATAATGAGTTATAAAATTTAAAGGTATACTAAGCAAAACAGCTTTAAATAAAATTTAAAATTTTATAATTATAAATTTTATCAGAAAATATTATTGAATTTCTGAGTTTAAATTTAATAAATGTATATATTTATTAATTTAGTTACATTTTATTAATTAATAGATATTAATTATACTATATATATTATAAAATATAATTAATTAATTAATATTAAGTTTTTATTTTAAACATTTAATTTAATAGCATAATATTTTATAATAAAATCAATATGTATAGTTCTGAAATATTATAGGTTGGAAATAGTATAAAAATAGTATTGGTAAATACTATTACTTTTATTAGTAATAAATATAAGAAGTATAATTAATTAAAGTAAAAAGTATACTTAGTAATAGTTTAAAATATGAAAACTTTAATATAGCATCATTATTATAATATTAACTACTTTTAAAAATAGTTAATTTCAATTTTTTTAAAATAAAAAAAAACTAAGTCAATTAAAAAGGTCAAAATTAATATATATATATATATATACTTTTTATATTAAAAAGAATTTAAAAATATATAAATATATTATACTTTTGATATATTTTACAAAATTTTATTAAAAAAATTAAAATTTTAAAAAATAAATATTATTTTGCATTTAAGTATTATATATATATTACAAATTATAAAATATTATATTTAATATTTATTAACTATAATAATAATAAATAAAAATTTTAAGCTACTATTTATAATTTTTTCAAATATATCACTATAATTATATACTAAATATTTATTTTTATTTTAACAAAATATTAGTATAGTAATAGTATATTTATAAAAAAAATAGTATTATAAAAGTATTAAAAAATAGTATATTATTAACTAGTTACATTTATTATATATATAATAGTAGTATTTATTGCTAACTACTATAAAAAGTACTAAATTTAAATATATATTAAAAGTAATCTTATTTTTTAATGCTATTATATAGTTATAAATATAGCTAAAATATATTTAATATATAGTTTTAAATATTAAATACTTAATTTTTATTTTTAAATTATTTTTAAAAATAAATAAATATATACTTTTAATATACTTACTAAATATATATAGTAATAATTAGTTTAAATAAATAGTAAAATTATATTTAAAAGCTAAAGTATTAATATACTACTCTAAATTTTAAAACAAGTAAAATAGTATAATTTTTATTATTATATTAAATAAGTTTTTTTTAATATGTATAGCTATTTTTATTATTAAGTAAAGTTTAGTAAAAAAATATATAACTTTATAAATTATTAAGTATAAAAAAATAAATTATAAAGTTATACTTTTACTTCTTTTTAAAAAAGCTATAAAAATTTTAAATATTTTTAAAATTAGATAGATTTTAAATTAAATAATATATAAAAAATTTATATTTATATTTAATATATATATAAATTTATTTTAATATTAAAATATATATAAAGTTAAATAATTTTAGTATAAGTTTAATTAAAAAACTTTAAAGCTATTTTAATTTATAATTTTATTATATAATAGCAAACTTTCTTTTTATATAATTTTAATTATTAAAAAATACATTTAAATATATATAAAGTATATAAGTTGGTAGTATTATATTTTTTTATTAGCTTTCTATAATTTAATCTAATTAAAAAAATTTAATTATTAGAAATAATCTAAAAAAATACCTAAAATTAGCTAATAAAAATTATAATTTATATATTTTATATAGTAAAATAATAAAATACTATTAATTTATAAACTTTAAAATAGTATTTTATATAAATAAACTTTTTAAATATACAATTTTAAATAAAAAATTTTAAATAATGTTTATTTTATTTTAGTAACTTTTTTAGTTAGTTTTTTATATATACTATTTTATTTTTTTATTTTTTATTTTTATAATATATATTACTAAAATTTAAATGTTAAAACAATCTTTTAATTTTATAAATTTACTATTTTATATATATTATTTATATAAGTTATTTTAATTAAATTTTATAACCAAATAAATAATATATTAATATATTAATATACTAAATAAATAATTTTTAATATATTTTTAAAGTTTTAAATAATAAGTTTTTATAACTTTATTTTTAATATTTATTATAAATTTATTATATACTAATTAGAATTTAATTATTATTTACTAAATTTAACTTGTATTAGTTATTTTTTATTAGATTATTAATATTAATAAATATTTAAATAATAATTAAATCTTACTTATTATATTATATTTAATTTTTAATTGCTATTAAACTAATTTTAAGTTTATTTAATTTATTTAATCTTTTTTTTTTATATTTAGCTTATTTTATTAATAATATTTATAATTATTTAGAAAATTTGATAATTAAAGATTAAAATTTAAAAAATATTTTTATTTAATAAATAAAGCTTAATAAAATAAATTTTTATATTATTTAATTTAACTTTTTTATATCTACTATTAATTTATACTTGTAATAGTACTTAGTTAAAGTCTAAAATTTAGATTTAGCTTTTATATTATAAATATAATTTTTAATATTACTTTTATTTATTTTTTAGTTTATTTATTTTCCATTTATTTATAATTTATATAATTAATAATACTAATACTTTTTAATTAATACTTATTTTTTAAAACTTATATTTATACTAACTAATAATTTTTTTTACTAATTTTTTAAAAATATTAAAATTTATTTATTTTAATCCTTTTAATTAATAATAAGCCTTTATATTAATTTTAATAACTATTTATAAAAAGTGTTATTAATTTTTCTAATATAGTATATATATATTATAAATAATTTCTAATATTAAATAAGCTTATCAAATAAATTTAATAATTTATATATATAATTATAACTTTATTAAAAATTAAAATTTTGCTATTAGTATAAATTTATAATTAATTTAAAAAACTAAATTAGTAAAAAAACTTATTTATTTTAATTAATAATTAGCTTTTTTTATTATAACTTATTTTATATAATTTACTTTTTATAAAAATTTTAGTTTTTATAAAATAATTTAAATAATATATTTATTTTTGTTTTTCTTTATTTATTATCTATATTTCTATTAAAAAAGTTAAAGCTATTTGTATATTATATAAATTATATAGTTTATTTGCATTAAACTAATATCATTTTTAAAACTATATTATTTGTAATGTTTACATTATTTTTAATATACTACTTATACAACTTATTTAAAGTATCTAAGATAACATTTTGTTAAAACTGTTACAAATTAGTGCACTTTTAATTTTTAAGCTTTTTTTAATGGTTAGTACTGTAAGATATCAACTCTAATAATATTTAAAATAAAATGGTAATAAAAAATAATATTTAGGTATTTTAAAATCATTATAAGCTTTCTATAATACTAAAAAATAAATAAATATTTATTAGATTAAATATTATTTTATAGTAGTTTTTATTTAAAAAATGCTTTTATAGTAAAGGAATCTTCTGAGTAAAAATAATTAATAAATTATGTTTTAGCGAAATTACATAATACAATATGCTCAAATTTGGTGATGAAAACGGAAAAAAATGTAATGTAAAATGAAAATGAAAGTAAAATTTTAAGAACTACAGATGTAGATTTATAACTAGGCTGTAATTCTGACAGCCCAAAGTTTTATTTGATACAGTATTTCGCAATATAACATTAGTTTTATCCAAGTTAGCCAGTTTACATAGTTTTGAAGAGCATGTATATATAAATATATAATTTATATCATTAGATACTTTAGTCTGGAGTAATATTCGTTTTTGCTAGGTAACATTAAAAACTATGCCTGATACAGCGTGGGAACGTTTTATTTTAATAATACATAAAATGTTATAACATAAACGATTAACGAAACACCTACAACTTTAAAATAAAATATGAAAGGATATTTGCTAAATAGTCTCTTCACTTTGCTACATGTGTAAAAAATTGAGCGATTCCTTGAAAGTCACGCACTAAACAATCTAATAATTTGTATCTTAAACTCATGATGTTTGTGATTTGAGTTTTATACTAAAATGTAAAATTGGTTGGAATTTTATTTTAAAATTGTCTAGAATTCTTCTGTCAAATTTCTTTTTTGAGGATCAAAAATACACCAAATAATTAGCTCTTAAATACTTTTTAAATCTTATATAATTGGCTTAAAAATATAGTTCTTTAAATCTACTACGTAGTTTAATTTAGCATCCGAAAAGTTTACCACAAAACAGTTGTGTTTTGGAAGGGTAGCAATCATGTGATATTCTTTCCTTCCAAGCCGAAGCAGGAGTGAGTGGGAATAAATTGTGGTTTAGAAATACCAGGGCAAAAAATATATTTTAAAGTTATACCTCAAACCTAACCAATCGTCTAAAAATTACTATTTATTTATAAAATTATAGAACCTTTCCAGACTCAACGTTTTTCAGTTTCATTGATAAGAGTTAGTGATTAGAGATGTTGAAGTTAAGTTTGAATCGTATTCCAGCTTTAAAAACGGTTAGAAGCTACCATAGCCAGCACCGTAATTTATTACAACACCTTTCTGGAGCTAATGCCAATGAAGTACCAAACCATAACAACAAGCATCCAAGAGTCCTTATAACCGGTATTGATTAAATCTTTATGAGTTCAACATATTTACTCGAATATTTTTAGGTGCTCTTGGTCAACTTGGTTTAGGCTTAACTAAAGCTTTACGGTATATTTTGATGTTTTCCTAATATATATTTACGTTTATTTAGTGATAAATATGGATCTAGCAACGTCATCTCATCCGACATCCGTAAACCTACTGATGCATTCTTAGGTTCAGGACCCTTCGTATATGCCGATGTTTTGAATAGAGCCCAATTAGAATCTTTGATAGTCGATTTTAGAATAGATTATTTAATACATTTCTCTGCTTTGCTTTCCGCTATCGGTGAAAAGCTACCTGAGAAAGCTTTACAGGTTAACTTGATCGGCTTCCATAACGTTGTCGAATTATCCAAGATACATAAGTTAAGATTATTTGTACCTTCTACGATTGGAGCTTTCGGACCCAGTACTCCGGGTGTAAATACACCCGATTTAACTATTATGCGTCCTACCACAATATACGGTATTACCAAAATTCATGCCGAGCTTTTAGGAGAGGTAATTATTCATATTGATATTTTAAACTAACACAAGATCTGTAAATTTAGTACTATAACGATAAATTTGGTGTTGATTTTAGATCTGCCCGCTACCCCGGAATAATTTCTGCTGATACCGCTCCTGGTGGTGGTACTACCGATTACGCTGTAGAAATCTTCCACGCCGCTATTGCTAAGAAAAAGTTCACCTCCTTCCTCAGTAAGGATACCAGACTCCCAATGATGTATCTTCCCGACTGTCTTAAAGGTACTATCCAATTGCTAGAGGCTCAGCCAGAAACTTTACAGAGAAGGACATATAACTTAGCTGCATTCTCCTTCACCCCTCAAGAAATTTATGAAAAGATCAAGCAAAGAATTCCAGACTTTGAAATTGAATATAAACCCGATTTCAGGCAAGAAATTGCCGATTCTTGGCCTCAAAGTTTAGATGATGTCAATGCCAGAAAGGAGTTCGGTTGGAGTAATGACTACGATTTAGATCGTATGGTTGACGATATGTTAGCAAAGCTTTCTAACCCTAACTTCAAATTTAACAACTAGTTCTACATCATTTTACCTCTACTGGCTTTCAGATTGTAATTAATACAGATTTCATTACACAAACCTATTAAAAATTTAATTGTAGAAATATGTATTTAATTATAATTCAGTCAAATTTACAAAACTTTAATTAATAAATCCTTAATTTGTAATATTTTTTAAATATTTAGAAAAATAAAGCTTAATTTCATTTATATATAGCTAATTTAATTATTTGACTTGCTTAAATAAGTTTGGGTTTAAAACTTTTTCAATGGTTGGGTTCCTATAATTAAATTTTGTTAGATACTAAAAATTATTCTATTGGAAAACCAAAAAATTTTAAATTCAATATTTAGTTTATAAAAAAGCTTTCTTCAAACTTAAATTTTATTATACCAATTTATAAATATTTAGTTTCAATTTTTAAAATAATAAGAATATATTACCTATTTTTGATTTTTTAGCTAATATTTTAACAAAAAATTGCTATATCATTAATATTTTAAAATATATATTTATAATAAATATATATGTTTTTTATTTAAAATTAAAAGAAGATAGTATAATTATGTATTAGCTATATTTTTATAATATTAATTTACTTTAAATTATAAGTAGAAATTTATCTTACTTTTTTGTTATTTTTTATTAATTAATATTAAAATATATTAAAAAAAACATGTTTATTATAAATACTTAATAATATATTTTTAAATTAGAAGTTAAAGTATAGTATATAATAGTTTTTCTTTTTAGGTTTTTAAATTATTAGATAGTTAATATTATTTTAATATTTATAATACTTTATTATTAAATTATTATTTTACTTTAATAATTTAAAATATATTTAATTATAAAAACTTATAGTATATTTTTATATAATTAATAAGTAAAACTAATTTAAAATAAAGCTAATAAGTTATAAAGACTAAATATACTTATATTTTAAATAGTTAATTAGTATTATTTAATAATATTTAAATTTTTATATTAAAGTAATATAGTATCTAAATTAAAAACTTAAATAACTTTAGAAATTTAATTTAAATAATACTAAAAGTTATTTAAATTATATATTTTTCAATTTTAATTAATTAATTAATAGCTTTAATTAAAAAAAAAATATTTAAATATATTATTAAGTAAATAAGCTATATTATTTTTATACAAATTATAATAAAAACTAAAAAAAGAAAATAAGTAAAAAGCTTAAATTATAAACAATACTTAATATATTTAATAAAATTTATAATTCTAAATTAAATATAATTTTTATTAAAATAAATAAAAAACTATTATAAGTATAAATTGTAACTATTAATTACTATAAGTTAAAAGTTAATTATATATATATATATATTATAATAAATTTATATATTTAAAAAATAATTAAAGTATAGCTAATAAATTAGTAGTTTAATAAAATTAGTAAATTTATTAATTATAATAATTTTTAACTTTTTTAAAATACTTTTTAAATTTTAATTATTATTTTATATTATTATTAATTTTTAAATTAAAATTTTTATTTTAAATTTAGCTTTTTTAAATTTAATAGCAAATAGTCTAATTAAAACTAGATTTTTATTATTAAAGTCTAGCTTAATAAAAATGTTGATATTTTAATAAGTTTAAAAAATATTTAAAAAATAAACTATAAACTTAAGTTTATAAAATAACTAAAAATATTTTTTTAGCTATTTTATTATAAGATTTTAATATATTTAAAATAAATTTACTAACTATTTTAAATAATAAATAATTTAAAAAATATAAATAAATTTTAATAAATTTTATATAAATAAGAAAAACTAAAATAATTAAATAAAATATTAAAATAATAATATAGTTTTATAATTGCTATTATATATAAACTATTATTTAAAATAAACTTTTTTGTTTAATTATTATAGTTAATTAAATATATTTTAAAAATTAAAATAATAAAATAAAAATAAAATAAAATAAATTATAGTTATTATAGTAATAATAATAATAAAGTTAAAATAAAAAATGAAAATAAAGTAAGTAAATAATTTTAGTTTTTATATATAATAAATAAATATTTTTTTTTTAAATAAGTCTATTTAAATAACTTATATTATATTAATAAAAATATTTAATTACTTTTTAAATTTATAATTTTAAATTAAATAAACTATTTTTTTAAAATTTTTTATATAATACTTTAATTATATACTTTAATTAAATTAGCTATTTTATAAACTTAAAATATTTTAGTTTTTAACTTATTAAAAAAATCTTCTAAAAGATAAATTTAGCTAAAATTTATAATATTATATTTAAATAAATATTATAGCTTAATAAATTATAATATAAGCTATTTAGTTAAAAATATATAATTTTATTTAAAAATATAATTAACTATTTTTTATATTATAATAGTATAAATTAATATTATAAATGAAAACATAACTTTAGTTTAAAAATATAGCTAACTTAATAATACTTTTAATATATTAAAAAACTAATAAATTTTATTTTAATTATAAATATATAAATATTGTTAATATAAAATTTAGCAATGTTTATATTAATTTTAATAATTATAATACTAAGTTAGAAATAATAATAGTAGTTAATTTTATTAGTTAAAAAATTTAATTTAAATATAGTAAAAACCTATATAATTAACTAAATATAGATTTAGTTATTTATGTATTAAATAAATAAAGTAGTTTATATAGAGTAAAAATAAAAAATATAAAAAATAATTTGTAACTTTAAGTAAAAGTTTTAATATTTTAATAAAAAACTCTAATATAAAATTAATAAAGCTAATAAAATTAAATTAATAGTAAGTTACTTATTAAATAAAGTTAAAATTAAAATATTAAGCAAAGTTTTAACTTTACTTTTTAGTTATATATATATATTTATTAATATTACTAAGTATAACTAAGCTACATTAAGTTTTATCTTTAATTATAAATTATTATATTAAATAATACTTAGTAAAAGTATAATTATATATTAGTTTATACTAATTAGTACTTAGTAAAATAAGATTAATATTTATTATTTTATTAAAAAAAATTAAAAGTTTAAAAAAATAGATATTAATACAGCTTAGTTAAATAAGCTAAGTAATAAAGTTTATAATATTATAACAATTAATATAATAAAATAATTTATATTAATAAAAATAAGTTTTACATATTTATTTTATATAATTTTTTTAATATGCTATATATTAATAAAAATTTAATATATATAAACTTTAATATAAATAAATAAATATATAATAAAAATTTATTGTTTATCTTTTGTTATATTAAAAACTTTAAAGAAAATATTATAA
>JAWQFY010000743.1:0-21610 GCA_037055185.1 Capillidium rhysosporum | reverse complement strand
AAAAAACTATAAAAAATAATTAAAATATAAAAACTTAAAAAAATTATTAAATAATTTAGTAAATTTTTTAATATATATAAATGAAAGTAATTTATAAGTAAATAAGTATTTAAATAATACTAAAATAAATAAAAAATATAGATTTGAAAAATAAAATTATAAAAAAATAATAAACTAACTATTTAAAATAGTTTTTTAAGTTTAAAAATTATATTTTTAAGTAAAACTTTATTTTTTATAAAAAATTAACAATTTTAAATTATTTATTAAGTAAAAAAAATAATTTAGTTAATATTTAGAAAAAGTTTAAATTTTTGTAGCATTTAGTATTATAAATAATAATATATTAAAATTATTAAATTATTATAAATATAATAAAAAAGTAAATAAAGCTAAAAAAACTTATAAATAATAAATTAGCTAAATTTAAAAGCTAAAACTTAAAATAAATAGTTTTAGCTTAAAATATAGTATATTTAAAATCAGTTTATAATTTAAATTTAAAATAACTACTAAAATATAGAATTTAGCTAATTATTTTTAATAAAAATAAATAATAAATAATTACTACTAATATAAAGTTTATTATATAAAAATAATAAAAATTAACAATTCGATTTTATAAAAAGTTATTTAAAATTTTAAACAAAAACTGTAAAATTAATAATTAAAAGCTAATAAACTAACATTTTAAAAAAAAATTTAAAAAATATTATTAAATAAAAGTTAAAAAATATTATTTAATTTAACTAATATAAATTTATAGCTTTTTATTTAATTTTTAAAAATATTTTAAATTCTAAAACTAATATAAAGTTTTAGTTTAGCTTAAAGTATTTAGGTATAATATATTTAATAAAGTTAAACTAAGCATAGTTTTTTAATTTTAAGTCTAAGTATAATAAATTTAAAAGTTTTAAATATAATAAATAATGTAAATTTTAATATAATATAATTTTTTTTTCACTTTTAACAAAAATTATTCTAAATTTTTTTTATTTTTATTTTTTAAAATTATATATTTACTTTAGTATTAGTAGTATAACTATTAAATACTTTAAAGTTTTTATAAAATATAAAGCTTTTAAAAGCTAAAAACATACTTAAATATTATTTTAGTTTGTATAAATATAAAATTTTTCTAACTTTATTTTTTATTATCTTTTATTAAAAATAAATTTTTTTTTTAATTAAGCTAATAAATATAATAAATTTTATAGTAAAAAAATAAATGCTTTGCTTTTTATTAGCTAGTATTTATTTAATTAAGTTTTTAAATTTTGCATTATACTTTTTAAAAATTTTATAAAAGATTAAAGCTTTTAAAACTTTTATTTTTTATAACTTTTTTATTTTTAAAAAGATTAATTTACTAAATATTTTTAATTTAAAACCTAAATATAATATTTTCTTATTTAGTTAACTTTTATTTATATATTTTATATATAATTTATATAAATTTAAAATATTTTAAAACTATATCTAATAAAATATATTAAAATAAATTCAAACTTTATTAAAATATACAATTTAATTTATGTTTTTAACTATATAAATTTTAATTAAGTATATTACTTAAATTTATTAATTAAATAAAAAAAAAGTTTATTATATAATAGTAAATTTATTAAATAAAAGAAAAATAGCTTTTACTATTATATAATAATTTTTTTATAAGTATAAAAATAGGTTTATTATTTTATTTTATTATTAGCTAATTTAGTATAACTAATAAAAAATAGTAAAGACTTTTACAAAAAAACTTTAGGCTAAATTATTAATTAAAAAATATATTATAGTTAATTTAAAAAAAAATCATTATTTAGCTTTATAGTTTTTTTTAATTTTAAAAAAGTATATATTTTTAAAAATTTAGATATATAAAAATTATTATTTAAAAATAATATAGCTACTTAAAAAAATATTAAATATAAAAAGCTAATTTTAATAAAAAATTAATTAACTATTTAAAAATATAAATATATAAAAGTTTAAATATTATTTATTAAATAAATATATTTTACTATTAAGTTTTATATTAGTTTTATTACTAAACTTAAATAAAGTAATAAAAAATAATAATAATAAAAATAAGCAAATACTTAAAAATTTCTAAAAAAAGCTTAATAATACTAAATTAAAATAATTATTATTTAGAAAATTATTTAGATATATCTAGTATAATTAAAAAAACTATAACTAATATTTATATTTAATTTATTAGTAGAAATTTTCATAAAAAGAAAATATATAAAGTAATAGTAATAAATTTATTAAATATTAATTATAAATTATTATAGTCTAAAAATCTACTTATAGTTTTTTGAAAAAATTATTAAAAAAAGTGATAGTAAAGTTAAAAAAAAGTTATTAGTTAAAAAAATACAAAAAAAACAAAAATAATAAAATGTAATGGTTTCTAAAATTAATAGTTTTATTTATATAAAATAAAAACTAACTAAAAGTGAACAAAAAGAAAAATATTTTTACCTAGCTTTATATAGTAGATTATATAATATTATACAGCAAATTATTTATTAAGCTATTTGAAAAATGGTAGAAAAATATACATTTTAGATAAAGTTTAATACATAGTATTTAAAATTATAAAAAAACAACTTTTTAGCTTAAATTTATTATAAAATATTAGGTTATTATATTTTTATCTTTAAGTACTCCCTAAAAGTATTCTAATATACATATTTAAAGTATTTACTATTTAAAGCTAAAGTAATAAAAAATATATTTAATATTTAAAATTTTTAGTTACTAATTTTTTAAGCTTAATTATATATTTTACTAGCTATTTTTAAATGTTTTTTAAAATTAAATTATTTACTTTATACTTATTTGTTAATTTTATTTTTTTTTAATTTATTAGAATGTAAAAAACTTTAAATGATAAGAAAATTTTTAAAATTTTTACTGTAAAATTAGACTAACTTATTTCAGAAAATGTATATTAAAATTTTAAAATCATTATTTCTATATAAAAATATAATAAAAACTTTAAAATTTATAACTTTTTAATAATAAAAGTTTTAAGCTTTAAGTATTTGAAGCTTCTATTAATAGCTAGTTTTTTAGCTAATACTATTTTTTACTCAAAGTATCTAAAGAAAATTTCTTCCAGACTTAAATCTAATGGCGTTTTAATATTAGTTTTAAGTGATATTTTAAAGTTTTAAATATTAAATGTAGGTGTTGTGAATAGTGCTAGTATTCTTTGTATTTTTTAAATTACATACCATTAATTAATCTATTTAAATTAGCTTCTATAGATATCATAAATTCTATGCTACAATTCAAATTACTTCTAATCTATTAATTTTATAAATAAACAATTAAATTATTCAATACATATATATTTAAAAAATATTATACAATTTAAAACATTTAAAAAAGCCATCAAATTTAATATTATATTCTATTTCTTTTTACCATCTTTCTTAGCAATAGTTTCATCACCTACGAAAATACCCTTCAAATTGTAAGGCTCAGGTTCCCTCCACTTCCTAATCTTAGCAGCAAATTGATGGACCTTTTGCTTATCGATACCGTTTAAAATAATTTTGGTGGGCTGAGGTATATTTACAGAGATGCCTTCCGGAATTTCTATTTCTATAGGGTGCGAGTAACCTAACTTCAAACCGATTTTATTGTTTTCTAATGTGGCTCTGTAACCTACACCTACCAGTTTTAAAGGAAGAACGTATCCATCGGTTACCCCCACTATAGCGTTGTTTATTAAAGCTCTAGTAGTACCCCACATTGCTTTTTGTACTTTTTGAGTTTTGTCATCAACAAATACTTTTAGAATTTGATTTCCGGCTTCAGTTACAGTAGGTGCTACTTCTAAATTTATAAACTTATGTATGTTGACATCTTGGCTACCTAAAGGTCCATTTACAGTTAGCATCGCATTTTGTGTTGGTGAGTTGAATGTAGTTCCTAAATTTAAGGTTTGGTCGGATACTTTTAAGGATACTTCTCCTGGGAAATAAATTGGTGCTTTTCCAATGTGACTTAATACAGGTACACTTGTCGAAATGGATCGTGTCAAGTTAACACTCAACTTTTGGAACTGTCTCATTTTCTCTAAATTATTAAAAAGTTTTTAGATTGTTAATATTTTTTTTCAAACATAGAAATTTATTTTTGGTAACGCATCCAATAATTCAGGGAGATAACTCTTTAAATTAATAATGACTAGTGACATAATTTTCAGAAAATACTATTTGATTAACTGTAAGAGTTGTTCGTCAACACTTTGAACCTTTAATTATAGATTGTTATGAAAGCAGCTTTAACTTTAGATCTTATAAAAAATTGTAAATCGACAAAAGCCAGAGTACGTGATTTATATTTACCCCATATAAAATGCCAACTACCGATGTTCATGCCAGTAGGTACATAAGGTACCTTAAAAAGAATGACTTCGCACCAGCTGGAGCAAGTGGAATGTCAACTTATCTTAGCTAATACTTATCATGTAATATATTTTTTATTTTGCGTATTTTTTACTTGCTTTTTATTAGAGACATGGGACAATGATATTTTAAATATGAATGTAAAAAGTTAATAACAAAATAAAAAAGGACCAGAACTATTGATAAAAGTTAATTGTTTACACAAATTTATGAAATGGGATAGACCTATAGTGATTGTACTTTTAATTATAACATTGAATTGAAAGAGCATTTATATTAGGATTATAGAGTTTTCAGATGGTTTCTTTATTAAAATCAGCCAAAATAGCGTAAGTAGATTCGATTATATCAAGTTGTTTTATTAAATGCAAATAAATAGTCAGGAGTAGAATTTCAATCACCTCATGACGAAAATTTAATGTTGTTATCATCAGAATATTCAATACAAATTCAAAATTCTGTTGACGTCGATATTATTATACAATTGGATGAAGTATTGCATCTACAATTGGTGATAGAGTTGAAGCTATGTATAGATCGATAAGATGGTAACTTTTCAAGCGATAAACGTATTTTATGTATTGACTAATTATATTAGGTTGAATATTTGTTTAGTAGAAAATAAAAAATCCTGAAAAACAGAATCTTTTTGCTATTATCCAAGGTGGCTTAAATCCCGAGAATAGAAAGAAATGTATTGAAGGTATATTTCTATTATTATTAAAATTTTAGTAACCAATATATAGAAATAGTTAAAGGGATACTCCCAACTATGCTATTTGTGGGCTATCAGTAGGTGAATCTAAAGAAGATTTTTGGAGGATGTAAAGTAATGTTTTTTGTATGATTCTAATTTGTATATTTTATTCTAGTGTGAGCTTATATACTGATCTATTTCCAAAAACAAATTTATTTATTGCACGGGTGTTGGGTAAATTATTAATTAGTTTAATATTAGAAATTCTTCAAGGTATCCTGAAGATTTAGTTGTATGTACAGCTCTAGGTGCAGATATGTTTGATTGTAGTAAACTTTATAGTTTTAGTAGTTTCATTTCTTAAGAAATTTTTACACAGCATAAAGTATTTCCTACGCGTACAGCGATAAATAATTTTGTGTGAAATAGCTGTTCTAAAATATAAAGCTTTAGAGATTTGGAAATAGGTTGTTGTTTAATGGTACTATTTCATTAAAGTAAGAGAGGTACAAGTATAATTTCAAGCCTCTAGAACCAGGTTGTGACCGTTGTACTTGTAAGATGTATTCTAGAGCTTAATACTTTAGTTAACAAATATACTACTGGATGTCATCTGGTAGTTGTTCATAACTTAAGACTTATGATGAAATTGATGTCAAGTATAAGAAAAGTTGTGATGAATGATAAGCTACCAGATTTTGTTAAAACTTACTTTAAGAATTACTACATTAATACTAATGAATATCCAGAATGGACAAGAAATGCTTTGAAATCTGTGGGTATTGAATTGAAATTGAAAATAATATTACATAATAAAGATAAAGTGTATTTAGTCAACTTTTTTTATAGGAGATACCTTATACTTTATATAAGGTAGTTTACAGGTATATTATATAGTGGTATACTGGGTTGTAGAATTTTTCTTATTTAATTAATATTGGAACTAAAAAATATATTTTCAAAACAAGTACTAAAAAGAACAAATACATAAAAATAAGTTTTATTATTTTTATCAGTACTATAATGAATTAAATTGCTTTTTAGTTTATTTTTAACTTAAAATTTACTATCTATTCAATATTTAACAAATACTATTTGTTGCTTTTTCTAATTTTTAAGTTAGTATAATCAAAAAGGCTATCTAAAATTTTTAACTAAATAGAAAATTAAAAAGCTTAAAATAATAGTTTTAATCTTATTTTTAAACTTAATTTAAATTTTAATAGTAATTAAAAAAATTAAAGCTAGTTATATAAAAATTATATAGTTTAAACTATAAACAAATTTAAATAATAAATATTTTTTAAATGCATTTATAAGAAAAATTTTTATAATTATAATAATACTAAAATTAAAATAAATAAATATTAGAAAATAAAAATATAAGATGTTTTTATTTTTTATAAATTATTATATAAATTTTAAAACTTTAATTATATTATAAAGAATAGAAAAACTTTTTATAATTGCTAACTAACTATAATAATAATAATAATGTTTTTATAAATAATTTTCTAATAATAACAATATATTTTAATCTTTACTACTATTTATTAAAGTTTTTTAGCTTATTAATAAAAATAAAATTATATATATATTTTACTATTTTCTATTATAAAGCTAATTTTTTTAAGTATTATTTTAATTTAAAACATTTAACTATATAAAAATATATATATATTATATAATATTTAAACTAAAATAAAATTAAGTAATTGTTTAATAATAAAAAGTAATTTTCTTTTTAATACTTTAGATTTTGTTTATAAATATTTATTTTTAAATTATAATTAGTTATTATACTTTAATAATTAATAAATTTTAATATTATTTTAGTTATTTTTAGCTATAATACTTAAATTCTTATTTTTAAAATATTTAACTATAATTTAATAATAAATTTAATATATATTTATTAGATTAACTGAAAAATTTTATTACATTTATTAAATATAGTTATCTTTTTAGCTATTTAAGTTTAAAATATTTAAATTATATTATTTTTATTATTATTTTTATCTAAAGCTTTTTATTTACTTTTAACTTAAATTTAAATTAATTAGATTTTATTAATATAATATTTTTTTATAATGCAGAAATTTTATAAAAATAATCTACTTTTATTATAATATTAATTTAAAATTATTAAGTAAATAAAATTTAGATAAAATAAATATAACTAGTATAAGTAAGCTATATATATATTTAACTAAGTATTTATATACTTTATATTATATTAACTATTAATTTATATTAATAAAAAGGTTAATAAATTATAAAATAGCTATGTTTATATTAAATAGTATTTAAATAGATATAATTAGTATTTGAAAATATTATTATAATTATTTTTAGTATATTTTAAAGTGAAATTAAACATAATTTTTTATATTTATAAACTATTTTAAAATTTATAATTCATAACTTATTAATTTCAAAATTAGGTATTTATTAGTTTAATAATACAGTATAATTTTAAATTTTATAAATATTACTTTTTATAACAAATAATTCTAATTTGTTTTCAGCTTACTTGCTTTTTATACAGAAAAAAGTTAATTTTGAGTTTAATTTTAATTTCTCTATAATTTTTATTTCATTTAAAAAAATACTCCTAAATTATCTTTGTTAAACAATTGTTTATTTTTATTTGCATAATTTTTTATTCTACTTATAAAATGGATTTTGATTCAAAATTCAATTTTTAAACATTATTATAGTGAATGAGTTAATAATTAACTTTAGCATATAATCCATTTTATAAGGTTATAAATATATTATACTTTTAAAAACTAGTTTTAAAAGCAATTAAAAATTTGTTACTTTTAATACTTTAAGCATTTAAGTATCTATTCCTGATTCTACCATCAGGTCCAACTCTAGGGTTAACTTCAGGTACTTCTCCATATACAGGCTCAGGTAGTTCTAAAATAATAAAATAAATAAAAGTAGTATCAAACTGTGTTACTAAGTATATCTTGGTAAATTTCGCTAACGGTGCTATCATGCTTGACTCTGAAGAAGTGCATACCGTAAGGCTTTAATTGATATTTCTTTACGAGGCTCGGTATAGCACAATCTTTAATGTCGCTTTCATTAACCTCGTATTTGACAGATCCAAGTTGCTGTAGTAGAACGGTACAGTATCGGTGTAAACCGGTGTTCAGTTGAGGATGGGGAACTAAGTAAGGCACTATAACGTCACCACTTTCTGAAATTGAAGTCTTAGTTAAGCTCAAGCTGACGTTAGATCTATTAAATTTTGGATTAAAAAAATCAATAACTTAAAATAGAAATTACTTAAGGTAATGGATTTTAGAATCGAATTTTTGAGCTTCTTCATTTGGACTATCAACATCCACTAATAAAACTGTGTAAAGTTGTTCAGTTTCTTCGAAAGTTTGTGCCTCCAACTTAGGCTCTTCCATCGCTTCACTTACTTTTAAAATAGAACCAGTTTCAATCTCTTGATCTTTGAATTGTAATTTTAGTTCACCTTTTAAATTAGTAGAAGGTGGTAATAGATCGGGAAATACGAACATCTGTGCTAAACGCTGAGTTAAAGTTGGCAATTTTTCATTTAAAAAGGTTTGTTGTAACTTGTATTTATAAACTGGTTCGGAAATATCGTATTTACCAGATTTAAATTTAATATCGGTTTCTGGTAGATGTAAATAAGCTTCTATTATTAAATTATTTTTTTCAGCTAATAAATTTTTCTTTGCTTCAGTATCTTCTATAAAAAAGTAATGTAAATAAAAATAAAAAGTATATAAAGGTACTTGTAGTTTGTAATTTGGTATCGATTATTTTAGCTTGGTTTAACTTTTCATCTTTATAATTAGATAAATATTTTGTTGCTTCTAAATAAGCTAATTCAAGTTTACTGTCGATAGCTGTTGAAAACTTTCTAACATTTTGTAATTTGATACGTCTTAATGGTGAAAGAGTACTGGTCAACATTTAATGTATCTAACTTCTATATTTATCTAAAATTTTCGTTTGGATCCAAGATTCTTAAATAAAATATTTTTGAAATCCAATTTACCTAGAAAATTAAAATACGATATTTGCGAAATTGATTGGACTACTAAAAAATATTGTTGATAAATGAAAATAATATGAAGCTGTATAGCGATATCTTAACCAAAATCGACAGAAGCCAAGCTATCATTTCCAATACTCGATTCCGTCACAACGTTCCAGTAGTTAACAGCAGTGAGGAAATCAAATTGAGGATAAATTTCCATTTTTTTCAGGCCTTGAACTGTTTATAAATTTTTAATCTGTAGACAAAGTGGTTGGTAATTACCAATTGGAAACTTGGTATATCCATCAAAAGCTGTATTCTATTAACTAACACAGTTTCTATATCAACGTTAGGAAATAATTATCGGTTTTTGCTCCCATTACGGTAGCTGCTAAGTATTCTATAAATTATTTTTAAGTAGACTTAAGATAATAACATTTCTATTACATCACTATATATATTTCCTATAGTCAAATAATATAAACATTTTATGAAAAATAAATTAAACATAAAAAAGAGAATAGTGTAGGTTAGTGAGGCCTAAGGCATATTAGGAGAAGGGCATTATTTGCCAACTGGTAGCTACAAGATATTATTAAAAACACATTAATTAAAGTAAGTAAAATAGTAATAAAAATAAAAATATATTAAAAATAACATCTTTAAATCAATTTAGCTTAAGTATATAAAAGTAATTTGAGTTCAGAAAGCTAGGATAGATATTAGGTAGTAGGTATAGTTAGGGTAGTAATGGTAGAAAGAAAATAAATATAGTAATAAACTAATCTAAAAAATAAGTTTTAAAGCTAAAAATAATAGTAATTATATATTAAAAATTAAAAATAGTTTAAAATAGATTTAAATAGCTAGGTAAACTAAATAAAAAAAGATACAAAGTGAATATTACTGGATAAAGTAAGATTTTCTTCTAAAATATATTTTATTTTTTTTAATTACTTTATATAAAAAATTTTATATATTTTTAAAAAAAAGTAAATACTACTTTTAAAAATAAATAAGTTTTTATATAACTTATTTACTAAAAAAATACTAAATTATTTTAATATTAAAAAATAACAATTTTTATTAGAATATATTTTTATAAATTATTAGTATTATTTTTATTATTATATAAGAAAAATAAAATATCTTTTTAAATTATTATTTTAAATATAGAATTATTTTTTTTAATAAAGTTAAATTTAATATATTATATAGTATAAAAGTAATGCTTTTATATCATTTTATGTTTTAGTTAATTAGTTTTAATATATATTTTTAATTTAATAAAATATAAATATTAAAATTAAAGTTATTTTTATTTTATAATAAATATAAACTATTATATATATTTAATACCTTTTATACATTTAAGTTATAATTTAAAATATTAATTTTAAAGCTTTTAAAATAATATAAACTATAATTAATTATATAGTTAGATTTATAAGTCTAATTATATATGTTATTTTTTATTTATTAAAAAAAATACTACAAATATTATACTTATTAAACAAGTATTTATTTTATAATATTGCTGATAAAATTTAGCTTATATTATTTAAATTATAGTAAAATTATTTTAAATTAGTTTTATTTTACTCTATTATATAATTTTTTTATTCAATATTTTATTTTAATAATATATAAAAATACTTAAATATTTTTATTAATAGTTAGGTTATTAATAACTAACTTTTTTAATATACAATTCTTTTATAGTTTTATTATTATTTATTATTATTTATTTATAATAAAAGTTTAAAATATTTTTTTACTTTTTTAATAAAATAATATTAAATAACTTTATAATATTTATAGCTATAATTAATATAGCTAATTATTATTATTATTTTTAAAATAAAAGTAAACTGTTTTAAAATTTCTTAATATTATTAATTTTAGTTTTATTTTTTTTTATTTAATTTTTTATATAATTTTATAATATAAATAGTTATATTTTTTTAATATAAAGATAAAATTTTTATTTTTATTTTATTATTTTAATATATAATATAAAAGTATATATTTTTTATATAAATAAGTTTAAGATAATATTTAATTTTTTTTACTATATAAATTAAAATTTTATAAAAAGTAAAAGTAAAATATTAAAAATACTATTTATTTTATTTTATTATATTATATTTAATAGATTGAGTTAAATTTTTAACTAGTATAAAGTCTAAAATGACACTTTATATAGTAATATATATATATATTAAATTATTTTATTATAGTTATTTTAGCTAATATTACTATTATAGTATTAAGTAAGCTTTTTAATTAAAATTAAAAATTAAATATAATTATTTATTATACTACTAATTAAACTTGTATAATTTTTTAAAGTAGTATATAATACTTATATTTTATACTATTGAACTAAAAATTATTAAAAATAAACATTTAATAAAAAAATCAAAAATAATAAAAAAATAGTTTAATAACAAATTAATTTTAATTTAATATATTAGTATACTATATTATAAAGTAAATATTTTAAATATTATATTAATAAATAGCTACTTTAAATTTTTAAAATAGAAAAATATTATTATAAGTAAAAAATATATTTAATAAAAAGTTAAATAATTATATTTTTAAATAAATTTATTATATATATAATTATGTCTATTTATATTAATAATAAAAATAATTATATATAAAATTTTAAAAAAATATATAAACTAATAAAATAATAATTTATTTTTTAAACTATTATTTTAACTTTAATTTATATTATATCTTAGATTTAAATTAGTTTAAAATTAAAATTTATAAATTATTTTAATTTTAGCTAAATATTTTTATAAATTTAAGTTTTAATAAATTTATACTTTTTAAATATATTTTTTTAAAATTTAAGATAGTAATATTTAAAATAAATATTATAATTAAAAAAGTTTTCAAAACTATTTTTTATATATAATAAAAATTTATAACTTTTAAAATTTTTTTACTTTAAAATTTTAAATATTTAATAGCTATATAAAGTATTATTTATAATTCCAAGTATTATAAATAGTTTATATTTTTTATTTCTAAATAAATTAAATTAAATTTATATATTTTTCTATATTGAAATTATAGACTATTTTGTAAAAGTATATATTATTAAGTTTTCTAATTTAAAATTCTTTTAATTTAATAGTTTTTAAATTTACATCAATTAAAAATTTAATATATTATATACTTATTTACTACTTTTTTATTTAAAGCTAGTATAAAAATAAATTATTATTATTATTATTTATATAGTTAAGTATTATACTTTATAAAATTTTATCTAGAGTTTATTTTTGTAATTTTTTAAAATTAATTAAGTATTTATTTAAACTTAAATTTTAATTTTATATAAGTAATGTTTTAGTATATATAATACTAATTTAAATATAAAATATTTTAAACTAAATTTATAATGTTATAGCTAATATACTAAGCTTAAATATTTAATATTTTTATATTAAATTAGTATTAATTTTCTAAAATAGTATATAACTAAGCTAAAATAATATTTTTTATCAAAAATTATTTTAACAATAAATTTATCTAAATATAGTCTTACTATTTATACAAAGCTTTATTAAATTTTTTTTGGCAATATATTTGTCTTACTACTAATATAATAAAAAAATTATATTTTTAATTATATTACAAGTAGTTTAACTTATTTCTAAAGTAATATTTTATTAAAAACTTGTATTTTTTTAAATATTTTTATAAATAAATTGTTATTATACTACTTAAGTATTTTTTTTACTTTTAATAAACTTTTTTATTTTTACTTTTTATATTATTATTTTAGTATAATTTTGATACTTTAAAGTATAATTAATCTAAATTACTTAATTTTAACTTAACTATATATTAAAACTAAAATATTTACTTTTAACCTAAACTTATAAATAACTAAATTTCTTACCTTTAATTTAAAAAAAAGTGAATAGAAGTACTAAACTTAATTTTAGTATTTTTTACTATCTTTAAATAACAGTTTTTATTTAACTTAAGATAAAGTTTAGTAATTTAATATTAGAATTAATTTGTTAACTTTTTTAACTATTAATTTTATTATCTATTTTGTTTTCAATTGCAGGGTAAAATCATAAAATTATATTTACCTCTAATTTCTAAAAATAATGTTGCATCTATAGGGTCGATAATAATACAGTTAGTAAATAGAAACTAAATATTGTAAGGATATTATATCGTAATTAACTGTATTACGTATTTAAAAGTTAAGCCTATTTTAAATTATCTTTATTCTAATTATATCGTTTGACCAATGTCTATTTGAACCAATACAAACGATTAAGTTCAAAACAATCTAACTTTACATTTTGTTAACATCAAAATATAGTAAAGATATATTTGTCCCCTTTCAGAAGGAAAATATAAATAATATACAAAGGTTCAATTTACAGGCAGTAATATTACATTTTAAAATATCGTTCAAGTTCGATTCAATCCTATATTGATATTTAGTAAATGAAGTTCTGTTCCGTATTTTATATTGTTACTTCGCTTTATGTTACATAGGTTGAATATAATTATTGTTGACAAGGTTTTTATTTTATTGATTTATATTTAATACTTTTAATTTTTATATAATCTTTACCATTATTAACTATTTTAAATAAGATTTTTGATAGCAGAGTGAACAGCCTGAAAATATTGGTTAATAATATACTTATTTTAATTTTATTTGATAATTTGTACCTCTTTATTATGAAAACATCCTTTCTTAATTAGCATCTACAAGGTTTTAGTACAACTAAACCATTGAAAAAAAAGAAATAAATTTAAATAAATAAATATTTTTAATTTAAATTCTATATAGTACCAATATAATTTTTAAAAAAAAGTATAAATGTACCTTTTAATATTATAATAGTAATTAATCTGTTTAGCGCTCAATTCAATTGGATTCTAAATTTTAATTTGGTTTAATTAAATACATTAGCTTCGTTTCGATTTAACTAACTTGAAACTATCGGTAACTAAGAAGTAAATTAAGCAGTACCAAGCTACCATAATATTAGGTACGTTCATACGACTGTATAACAAGGACGCGATAAAGTAATCTAGTGAAGCAACGAATAAACTTATAATCGATTGGAAGTTAGCTAACAGCATCGATATGCTTGGGTTTTCGATTTGATTCCAAGTTTTAGTACTGATCAGTTCACCACTGTCGATAATAACTTTAACACTACTATTAACACTCCACTTCGCACTGGATGCGTAAACAGCATTTCGATCTAAAGCTAAAGCTTTGGTAATGGTGTTTTCAAAATCGTTTTCGTCGTGAGCTAAATAACCGTTAACCCCAACTTCTAAGATATCTTTGGTACCAGTAGCATTAGCACCGGCAACTGGAGTACCGGAAGCTAAAGCTTCGATGATCACCATACCGAACGCATCACCTTTAGAAGGGAATACGAAACAGTCGGCTGCAGCGTAGTAAGCAGCTAGTTCGTCACCGTGTTTAAATCCTAAGTACTTTACGTCTGGGAACTTACTTTTAAGTTCAACTAAAGCGGGACCGTCCCCTATGTATACTTTGGTACCGGCTACGTTACAAGCTAAAAATTGATCGATGTTCTTCTCCCACGATGCACGACAGACGCACAATAAAATAGGTTTAGGCCATGAATCGAAATCGGAATTGTACTGACTCATCAAATCTTTCTTACTTGGGTTAAACCTTTCGGTATCCACTCCGCCGAACCAATCTTTAACGTTATTTAAACTGGTGTTTTGAGTTAACTGTTCGGTCATCGATTTAGAGATGGATAGTACTTTAGTAGCTCTAGCGTGGTACCTAAAACAGTTAATTATTAACGTTAAGAAAATTAAATAAAATTACCATTCCAAGTACTTGTACGAAACATTTTTAGGTATTTTGAAATGTACCTCTGAAAACTCGGGGATCTTAGTTTGATAGAAAGTTAAGAAAGGTAAATTGTTGTACCGACAGTAGTTACCGGCAGCTACCGATAGGAACCCTTCCCCACAAACTAACATTAGATCCGGTTTGTAACTTTCGATATGACCTTTTATATTCCAAGGGTCGGTAGCTATCACTAGATTGTTAAACTCTTTAAACAAAGTAGTTTTGAACATGTTGGGGTGTATCACTTTATACTGGTGGCCTTCTTCAGTTAAAACTTTTTCAATACCAGCTATTAAAGTTATGATTCCACCTACGAAATCTTCGTACATGTCGGTTATCAATAATACTTTCATCTTTAATCACCTTTCGTTAAAAATTAACATTTGATTAGCTACACCCTGTTTATATACTGCTAGTAAATTATTTTTAAGGAGGACTTTAAAGGTTAAATAGTAGGAATTAGTATACCGATTATTAAAAAATTAGCTGCAATATATCTATTAAATCTTTGTTAATTGAATTCCAACTTATCTGAATAAGAATCAAAATTATAATTGATAAACCGGTTTCAACTTAAACGGGGTTGATTTTTAAGCAAATTTTGTCGTTACAGCGTATTCTTTATATTACTTTATTTAAAAGCTCAACATTAATTTATGCGATTTAACTTCATTATAAAATAGAACGTTCTGTACAGCAGAATATTTATATTATAAGATTATTTTAAAACTTGGATTTATAAACTATACTTTTATACCTAAATAAATATATTTTAAATTTCTATCCCTTAATTTTTTATTTTTTGGTTTTATTATATTCGATTCAATTGGATTAAACTTTAATAAAAAAGTTTAAGTTAAAAATCAATTTAATACTATTAATAAATATTATTACTAAAAATTATAAAATAAAGTTAACTGTTTTGTTATCTTTTATTTTTATTTCAGTTTAATACTTTCTATATAATTTTCCTTTAAAATAAAAATTAGATTTTAAAAAACTATATTCTATTCTATTAATTTTATTTACAATATAATAAATTGATATAAATAGTTGGCTGAATTTGGATTTTTTTAAAATTGATCTTATTACCTACAAATACGTTGTTACATAATTCCATTAAAGAAAGATATATAAATATAAAAACATATATAAAAAACGATTAGATTGTTCCCTTTTAATAATAAAATATATTAAAGAAATAAAACCTATTTGCTTAGTAAACTGATTAAAACTAACTTTTGGTTTAAGTTTTCCCATCAAAAATATTGATATAGAATAAATAAATAATGTGTTTACTTTTTTAATAAAATTTACAATTTTACTTTTAGTAAATTTTTTGTTGTTTCTATATTCATAGTTTAAAAAAGGTAAAAGTACATTTAAAACTGATTAAAAAAGGTAGTAAACTTTAAAGTTACTACTAATCAATTATAAATAACTATGAAATAGTAGTTGAACCGATAAATTGAATAGTATATAATTTTATTTTTTAAAAAAAGAAAATATAACGTACTTTTAACTAAAAGTTTTTTATTTAAAATTTAGGAAAAATTAGTGGCTACCTATTTCCCTATTTACTAAAAATATTTATATTAGAATTTTTTTTTTTGTAAATAGTTAATATTTTAAAATTTATATTAAATTGGTTTGTAAGCAATAAATAATTTAGACTAATTTATAAAGTTTAAATTTAAAAAAAGAAAGATCGGATAATTATTTCTTAATTTGGATTATACTTTTGTTAAAAATTTTAACTTATTCTTTTAAAAAAGTTTAAATAATTCTTATTTGACTGGCATATTTTAAAATTTATAGTTCTACTGTTAATGTTAATTCAGTAGTATAATTGGTAAGTATATATTTTTCTTAAAAATAGTTTTTATTTATTTAAAAGTAAATTTTATTTTTTATTTTTTTATTAACTTCCAGTCGTTACCTATTTAAAATAAAATATAACAGTATTGTATAAACTATTTAATAATTTGTATCCTTTACAAATTAAAAAGTTGATAGTTTAATTTATGTTCGATTTAAAAAATACAGTTTAGTAATTTTATAAATAAAATAAATCTATTCATTGATTGCTTTCTAAGCAAAAAACTATATATATATATATATATATTAGATTATATTTCGGTTCTACTAAATACAAAAGTTTAAAAATTAAGTAATTAAAACAGTAAAATATATCTGCATTTGGTTAGTACGACCTACTTAATTAACTTAATAAAAAGTAAACTATTACAAATGTAAAATACTGTTAAAACAGTACTTAATTTTAATAAATTTATCAATAATTACTTATTTTTATTACATAAATTTTTTAAGGAACATTTCATTCCTATTATAAAAGGAATAGAAATATATTTAAAGTAAAAAAATATTGGTAATAGCGAATTAAAATTTAAATAATAAAAAAATTAAAACAAATTAAGGATGTAAATAAGTTATTTGAAATGTTGAATAAGTTAATAGATAAAAGATTATTAACAAAAAAGTTTTTAATATAAGTTTAAGCGGGATAAACGGATATATGTTAACTATAAATTAGTAAAGTTATAATTTTTAAAAACAGGTCCAATTTTAAGTACTTCAAAAAATTAGGGGTAGTTTCAAAATTAATTTACATCTATTACTTAGTTTAGTAAATATCTTTTTTATTGGTTGTAAATTAGTAGTTCGATTTAATAATGTGCAGTTGGTTTAAACTGATGTAATTGAATAAAATATTATTAAATTTAAATTAATTACTTATCTATAACACGAAAAAAAACATATATATATATATATATATTGTTTTAAGTAACTGGCATAGCACTAAAATTAAATAAATTGGTGTATATTTATTAAACTTTCAATAATTTTAACTTTTAAAACTAATCCTTCCTTTGGTATCCGAAACATTTGCTATCACTTACGATGTTAGATATATTTTAAAAGGTAACACTAACGGATTAAATTAACTTTCTTCGTTAAAAGATTACTTTTAAATTATTTTAGTTTCCATTCATTTACAATAATAAGTGTACTATTCATTAAAGTCGAATATTAGTAAATTATAATAGCCAAAAGTTTGCTTTAACTTTCAATTTCAATGTTATTTACTGTATCAATCCTATACATGTTTTAACGATTAGAATAAAATTCTGATTAAATTGATGAAGAAAGATTGAAAAGAAAAATTTAATTCAAAATTAATTTTTATAATTTACACCTATTTAATATTTATTTAGCTTAAGTTTTTTTAATAATTTTAATAAATTTTAGATGATAATCCTAGTAAAGAACTGTCCTATATAGGTACCAATTTTAATTAGTTAAGTAAACCGATATTATACTTAAACTATTGTTGTTTATTTAACGATTGAAATAAAGGTATTACACCATCAGCCATCCGGTAGTAAAAAGTAAAATTTATACATAATTTAATTATATAAAAAATATTTAAAATAACTTATAAACTTCTAAAATTATCTTGATATCCTATCTTCTGAACAACCTTGGGCTTACCTCTCAGGGTAACTAATCCACTTTAAGGAAAAAACATGCTTACCAGCGTAAACTAAATGGACACGTAACAACTATTAAAGGTTTATAAGGTCGTATTAAACCTTATAAAACACTTTTATAACGTTTTCTAAAATAATTGTACTAAAAACTAAAATACATACAAATGTACTCCTAACAAAAACGAAATTCCTTGGCCAAAGCTACGATAATGGCGCTGCCTGGACCTAAATTGATTAATCAAGAGCAATTTACAAACCCAAAAAATAGGTATTTAGTGTTAACAGAATACATATAAATTGTATAAGATTAAAATAAAAAGAATGGTAAAATAAGTATATACTCCTCCAATTAAAAGATAAAGCTCTTAAAAAGTTTTTTTTAGAAATTATAAATAGATACGTGAGATTCTTTGTTAAAATTATACTTTTAAGGTATAATTTTAGTAAAGAGCTGCTTATAAAGAAAATCTGTTCTAAGTCTAGAAATATATAAACTTTTTACCGCTACAGTTTAATATTCTGTTCTAAGTCGTCAACCAACTTATATATTGTAAACCATTGGCGGTTTACATAACTTATTATTTTTACTTCCTTTAAAGTTAGTTTGATATACAGTTTAAAGTATAAATTAATGATAGTATATATACTAGTTTATTTAAATTTATATATTCTAAAACTTTATATATAGTTTATAAAATTGTAGTAACTTAAAATTTTTCTATCAATCGATTAATTTATAGTTAATTTTATACGAAATAAAGTAAAATAAATACGCTTAAATTTCTAAATAATTTTTTATCTATTTTGTACCTGTTATATATTTCTAATATTTATACTACTATTATTTTATTTTAATTGTTTCTAATAAATCGAGATTTTACTCGCTTTTACACTATCTGATAATATCTACAGTTTAATTATTTATCTTATTTATAATAAATCAATTTGAAATTAGTTCTATTGGCAACGTAACCCAACTATAAAATTTTCAACTTGTTAAAATTTTGGATTGAGTTGACCCGAACTTTAAAGTTCAATACTTATCACTACTCGAATAAAATAGTTTCGAAGTTCAAGAAAGGGATAATAGCTAAGGGGTAATATATCCTAAAAAGTAAAATATTGGTTTTTTATCTCGTTTTACATTTGCAAACTTTTCCTGTTTTGGAACTGGATTAAAATTGAATTGAACCGAACTTTTAATCAAATAGTAAATTTGTATTTAACTTTTATTTTTAAAAAAGTATAGTTAAAAGAGGTGTAATTTGCAGTGTAATTTCGGTGTAAATATAAGTTGAAAAGTTATGGGATGAACTGATTATAAATTAATTTTTAAGTATAAGTTTAGAAGTTGTAGCTGCTCCTTAAACTTAATATCTTTTCTATTAGATTAAATCAACAATTACTAAAGTTGGTAGATCCGATAAACTAGTTAAATAATAGGAAACGCGCTTAACTACCTTTTCTTTTACTTAATCAAATACCTACATTCAATATCTATATAAGCGTTAGCTTGGTTTATTTTTATTTTTTAAAAGTAGTTATATTATTTAGCTTGTAAAGTATTACAAGTTTTTATTTTATAGTTGCAGGTGGGTTGTACTCTATTACTAGCTTTAATGTAGCTGTTAAAACTAGGTATACCTTAATAGGACATTAAAATCTTACGGTATCAATAATTTAATTAAGAGGAAGTTATAGAGATCTAAAATCTAGATAGTAAGTAATTTAATTAAAAATATATATATATAATACATTATTTAATAAGTGGCTTAGCTGTACATTTATAAATGTTATAAATCTTTATAATTTAGTCAAATCTAAAATTTTTTATTAATACATACATATATAATCAGGTTCTTTAAAAAATTAGTAAAAAAATTAAAATAATAAAACTAGCTAGAAATTAAAATTATTTTTATTATACTTACTAATAAATATATAATAAACTATTTTAAAAGTAGTTAATTTCAAAATTAAAATATTAAATTTATTTAGTAGAGTTTTCTTCTGTTAGTTTTTCAAAAAACTGTTGGAATTTAATAGCTAATTTTTTTAGATTTAACTATAACTAACTAGATAAGATAAGATAATATTTTAAATTTTTTCAATAATTTAATATTAGTTTTAATAATATTTTAAACTATTTATTTTTATACATTTTTTGCTTAGTATTGGTTTTAGCTTTAACTGTTAACTTTAAATATATTTTAGTATTCTTATTTTTTAAATTTGCTTTTTATTTAAAAAAAAATTATTAAATAAGTTTAGTAATATTTATTAAAAAATAGCTTATATAAATAAATATTAATATTTGGTAATATATTTATCTCTTTTCCTATTATTAAATTATTAAGTTTTACTTTTTTTTAAAAGTTATATTTTTTAGTAATAAATGCTTTTTTTGCTTAATGCAAATTAATAAATATTAGTTAGCTATACTCTTTTTCAATTTTTTTTAAATATATATATATATAATTTTACTTTTTAATTTTTGATTTAGAAGTTTTAATAATATTATTTTTTTACTTAAATTCTTACTAATATATAAAAATTAAATTAAATAATAAAAATTAATAAAATAAAATATTTATATTTAAATAATTTAACTATTTTCTTATAATTAGCTTTTATATAATTATTTAAAAAAATAATTATAGCTTTATTTTTTTTTGAGTTATTTTAATTTTATTTTAAGTAAGATTAGAATTAATTAAATGTAGCTATAATTTATTTTTAAATTAATAGCTTATTTTAAAAACTAATATAATTTTTTTAATAATATTTTTTAATTTTAATTTAATTTAATTATTTTTATTATTATTTATCTTATTATTTATAATATTATAGTAGTAAGTTTATATTTATATAAATATAAAACTACTTTTTACTTACAGCTTATAAAATAAATGCAAAATAAATAAATCAAATAATAAATTTTTACTATTTAAAAATACTATTTTTTTATTATAAATATATTATTTATTTTAATAACTTATATACTTTAGATTTTTTTATTTATACTTAATTATATATTTTTAT
>JAWQFY010000742.1:0-21620 GCA_037055185.1 Capillidium rhysosporum | reverse complement strand
AATATATTTATATACTAAAAAAAACCATTATTTTTAGTATATAATTATAAAAAAATAAAAGCTTATAGCTCTTTTTAATATAAAAGTAAGCTAACTACTATAGAAATTACTATAATTAAGTATATATCAAGAGATAGTTATATAGTTAGTAATATAGCTAAAGTTGTTAAATGTTCAACTTATACTGTAAGTAAATATAATAATGTAAATACTTCTGATTTTCAATTAGTTTAGATAAACTACAAAATTATAATATTACCTTAAATTTCAAAACAATTAAAACATCAGCTCAACTTACTTAGCAAAGCTAAGCAAGTCTAATTTAAATACACTTTTGTATATTTAAAGCTATCTTTAAAAGCATGCAATCTGTAAAGTTATACTGCTATTTTTTTGTAGATTTTTGAGTATAAATAGAATTAAATGGTTTTTAGGCCTTGTAAAATAGTATATAATTAAAATAGTTAAGAAAAAGCAATTAGTATGGGCTAGAAGTATACTTTTTGAGTATGCTGACTATCTAAATAGCATAATTTGAACCAATAAATGCAAATTTAATAAGTATAATAAAGATAAGGATCATATATATCAGCCTAATCAAAATTATAAATTTAACTATATAGTAAATTATAAATTATGCCAATTTAGTAGCTTTAAAGTTAATATTTAGAAAATGTTTAATATATATATAAATTTATATTTAGTATATATAGAAGGTAATTTTAATATTAATATTTATGTAGATTTACTTAAACAGTTTTATTTTGAGTTTTTCCAAAAAGTTTGTTTAAAAAACTATTGAGCTATCTTAATGCATAACTTTACTATTTCTTATACTGCTATAATAACTAAAAATTATATTAAGAATACTAGCATTAAAATTCTTGACTGGCTTATATATAGTCTAGACCTTAATCTAATTGAAAATATCTGGGCAATAATAAAAAAAAGGTTTATTAAAATTATATTTCACTAGAAAATACTAATAATTTATAGAATTATATTAAGTATACCTAGTAAAATACTAGTAAAGCTAACTTAAAAAAACTTATAAATAGCTATAAAGAATATTTTAATAAAGTAATTAAAGCTTAAAATTTATAGCTTATAACTATAAAGTATAAAACTAGATATTAAAAAGTTATTTTGATATAGATATATTTTTTTCTAAAGTTATTATAATATAATTTGGATATACTATAACTTAAGCTGATATACAATACTTTAGTTAGTATATTAAACTTAAGTACTTATTGTTTCAATCACATATTGATATTACTCTTTTTATAATTGACATAAAACCAAGTTAAAATAATGTCTTCCTTATTAGAAGTTAAATTGCCAGAATATTTAATAATATTAACTTGCTATTAAAACAAATTTTTAATTAGATCTTTCCAATAGTATTATTGCTAAGTTATTAATATAATAAGTATTATCCCCTAGGACAATTTATCAACTACTTGACTTACCCTAGAGATAATAGTTACCTTTATTCTATACAGCCTACTCAACTTCTTTATAAGCAAATTGAATAAGCATACTTTGAAAATACCTTTTTTGCTTTGAATAATAACTTTTATATCACTATATTTGATATTTTTAAAATTTTAAAGTATAATTAAGCTAAGGTACTTGGCCTTGACTAGACTAAATAGTAAAATCTCTACACTACCTTTAAGACAAGCCTATTAATTACTATAATGCTTATCTATTTTAACTAGGCCTTATAGAAGTACCTAAGGTACTTATCTCCTATTTAAGTTTTAATCAACTAAATTACTGCCTTTTAAATAGCTATTTAGTAAAACTTTAACAGTTATTATAATAAAATTTGTTATTATAAAATTATTTCTAATTTAAATAATATATAATATATATATTATTTAAGTTTTTTTTTTTGAAATTTTTAAATATATCTTAATATATCTAAATTTTAAAAAGTTATAATATTTTTAAAATTATTATTTATTTTGTAAAAATTTTAAATTTTGTAGAACTTTTAATAAAATATGTTAAAAGTTTTAAATTTATATATATAATAATAAATAAATAATATTTATTTATTTAGTTAATTTGATTATATTAAGTTTTTAAAATTTTGTTATCCTTTTTATATAAAAATTAGCTATTTTTAAAAGTAGCTAATTATCTGTTTAGTAGCTTTAATTAAAAAAAATATTATAAAAAAATTAAGTATAATATTATTATTTTTTTACTTTTATTATTAAATTACTTATATAGTACTAAGTTTATAAATTTTATAATTAATATTAATTAGTTTTAATATATTATATTAAATACTATTTTTATATAAATTTATAATTTTTTTATCTATTTATTTATTTTGAAAAATATTTTTAGCAATTAACTATTATATTTATTAATTTTTCTATATAACTTTAATAATAATAAAAAATAGTTATTAGAAAAAAAGCTAACTTTAAGCTAAAATAAAATAAAAAATTTAAGTAATAATAAAACTACTATATATATTTAAGTATTTTATAAAATAATAATAATAAGTATATATATAACATCTAGTCTAAAATGTTAAAATAGAGCTAATATCCAAATTATGAAATATAAGATATTATAATAATATAGTATATATAAATAATATAAGTTTGCCTAGAAAAATATATAAGAGTATTGCTATAATATTAGTATTATTATTTATAAAAGATGCAATAATAGTTATAATCTAATAGGCAATAGTTCCAATATTAATGTTGGTCTATCTTTTAGTAAATTTAACTAGTTTGTATATATAAGGTAGTTAATTTACTATGCATATAACTAGAAAGGCAAGTTCTTCAGTAGCAAATATACATAAAAAATATAGATAAATTAAGTAGAGGAGAAGGTTGTAATAGCCCCTTTTACAGGTTGCTACCTTAATATATCTAAGGAAACAAGCAAAAAAAAATAGAAAATATAATAAAAAAGTATATAAAAGACTTACTATATAATGTTCAGTTGATTTAAATATAAATTCTTAATGCATTTATATAATAATATAGTTTATTAGAAGTAGGTGTGATTTATTATTTTTTTAAGCTCTAATGGCTTGTGCTAAACTTTGTTTATAGATATACTTTTACTAAAGCTTATAAGTTAGAATAACTAAATAAAAAACTTAAATTTTTTGTTTTGAGCTTGTTTTAATATTTTAGGCTTTATTAATACATTTTTGATTTATCACTAACAAATTAAAATAAAGTTACAAAATTAGGAGTAAAATTTTAAAAGTTAGTAAATTATTATTTTACTAAGTGATGAAATATTACAATATAATTTAGCAATATATATATATTAATTATAGAAAAAATAAAAGTAAAAATAAAATTCAAATTTAATAACTAATTTTTAACTTTATATATAATAAGAAAAATAAAATAAAATAAAATAATTTAAAGTTTAATAATTCTTTCTTAAAACTAAAATTTTTAAATCTAAATATTTAATAAAATAAAGTATAAAAAAAAGAACTTATAATAAAAATTGCTACTTTTTTAGTCTAGTTTTTAATTAAAAAGAATTTTAGTAGTTAAAAAACTATTTATAATAAAGTTATTATTTTTATTATTATAAATTATATATATATAAAACTTAAAAATATAAGTATTTTAAGTTTTTAAAAGTATAAGAATTTTTTAAAATATTATACTAAAATTAAATAAATTTAAAGTATATAAAATAGATATATAGAGATAAAAGTATTTAAGCTAAATTATTTAATAAATAGCAGTTAATTGCTTATATTTTTTGCAAGTAAATAGCCTTTATTATATTAAATAATAATAAAAATCTAGTAGATTATATTTAGTAACTGCTACTTTTAATTTAATAATACTTATATATTAATTATTACTTCTTTTATTATTACTTATAATATGAAATTAATAAACTACCATTATTAAATTTATAGAATAATATAAAAATAATTTTTAAATATTAGTAGTATTTAAATATTAGCCTTTTTATTTACAGATTTTTATTAAATTATATATATATATATATTTTTACTTAAAACTTAATTTATAATATATATAGTTTATATTAAAATTCAATTTACTAGTTTATTATATATTATTATTATATCTATTTTTAACTTTATTCTTTTTATATTTTGCATATCTATTACTTTTTTTTATTTCCTTAGATATAATATCAGATTCCTTATCTTTGGTATTTTCTTTAAATTGAATTTACTAGTAACTCTTTATACTACCTCTACTACTTAGATAAAGTAGTTTACCTAATTTTTTAATTTACTAGTAAGAAAGTAATTATCATATCTAATTTTAACTTTCATATTTTAAATTGGGATTTATCCAATTATACTTAAATATACAACTAAATCTTAAAGTAAAATAAATATAAATTAAATACTGAGCTTATCTTTATATATGTAGAAGTGAAAATCATAGTTAAAGAAAGTAGACTATATAAAAGAAAATAAAACATACTATTATATATATTTTTACTTTTGATAAACTAATGGTCAAAGTATTAGCTATGTATAATATGTGCTATAAGTTTAAAGTACATGTTAATTAATTTGAATATAAAATTATATAAGTACCTCTATTAGGGCAAGCTAATGCTTGTTTATCTTTAACTATTGCTTTATGGATCTTATGGTTAAATTTGTACTTGATTATCAATGTCTTATTTTCACCGAAGCAAGGGTCGTAGAAGCCTACAAGGTGGCTCTGGGTGAAACGTTAGAAATTAAATCAGACAATAAATTGGCTAAATTACCTTGGAGTAACCAGAGTGTAAAACAAGCTGGGAGCTATTAACGAGGTATTGCAGTTGACATTGCACGTCAATAACTTTATTACGCAATTTAGTGGGGTGATCAGTATCATCGATACGACCGTAATAAGCTTCCAGAATAACAAGCCCTGTTTATATTCAAAATTTTTAGTAAATATATAAAAAACACTTTGATCTACCGTTGGTATCGGTTTCTGCCTTAAGTTTACGCTGAGCTGCATCTTTGAGTAAGTTGAGGGCAGTCTCAGCTTCCATTCTCTTACTACTTAAGTTCTCTTTGTTTAATTCTTTAACTTCCTCTAGTTTACTACGAATTAAAGTAAGTAAGTTTGAATATAATTAAAAAATTTACGCCTGGAATTGATGACGACGGTAAGGAGACAGTATTAAATTATCGAACGTAAGCCAAACAGCGGTGGGAAAGGTGAAAGCAGTGATTAGAGCAGTCAAACTGAAATTGTTGCTTAGAGCTACAGGTAAATCGACACGTTGGCCAAGGCGGTCCAGGCTTAAAAAATAGCTTTAGTATGCTTTATATTTTGAAAAAAAAACCTAAGACGTAGAGATACTCCGGTAGGAAAGCCAAAGTCAACAGCTGCAGTCATGTTGGTTCTGTAAACAACTTTACGTTCAGCACCCAACGAAACTGCAATTCCAGTGGCGTTGGATAAAGAAGCACTAACAACAGCTTTGGTACGGTTGTTAACCTTGTGTTTTATATTGCAGGCAAGGTAAGTTTGCTGGATACCAGTCTGTAGTTCAGCTTGGTATTCTAAATTTCCATCATTGGAGGCGATTCCAACTCCCATGGAAGCAGCAGGTATTAAGTTACGGTTGACACCCCATCCTAGTAAAGAGTAATCCCCAGATGAGTAGTTTATAAATCCAGTCACTTTTTCTGATATCTGCTGGCCAGCTGTCACTTGGAAAGTAGGGGGAGTAAAGGGAGAGTTGGTTGTCACAACTGTGTTGAGGAAACTGTAGATTGTAAAATGGAATTAACAACTAAAAATTATATTAAAAAATTACCTATCAGATGTGGGCTGGTAAAATGATTTAAAGTTAGCAACTTTCTTTCCTAATAACGACATACCGTACTACATTTTACAATTAAATATATTTAGGTTGGTTAAATAATGTACCTCAATTGTTAATTGATTTGATAAGGTGTGTCTGAAATTAAAGCCTACATTGGCTCCCCCACGACCTTGCTTAGATAAGATTGTACCAGTCAATGTGAGCTGTAATTTATCATAAATTTGCATCAAATAATTGTGCTTCATAGCTGCTCTATCGACTTTAATACTGTTAACACGGTCCATTAAAGTAGAATTCCTTGAAGTGGGCTGGAAGAGCTTAATCGCATTAAACTGAATCTGAGCCTTGGTCTACAAATTTAAGTTAATATACTTTTCGGTAAAGTCACCTTACTTTAGTTTTAACTAAATTTTCTAAATTTTCTTCACGTTTTTTACGTAAAAGTTTCTCGTACTCCTCACGCAACTTAAAGTAATTTAATTTAAAGTATATTTATTTTTAGAGTACCTGGTCTGGTGTTTTTAATAATTGCCCTACTTTCCACGGCATGCTTAATGCCTTTTCACCGTAATTGTCGTAGATAAACCTTTGATTGGGATCCATTAAAACTATTCACGTAAAATGATTAAGCAAAAATGCATAATAGATTAAAAGGTTTACCTTCATAAGCTTTCTGTAACCTCTGAAAGCCTTCTTGCGCTTGCTGACGTTTGATTTCATCTACATGTTTATCAGGATGAAATGTTCTACACAGCTTTTTATACTCTTCTTTGATGCTTTCTTCGCTAGTCTAAAATATAAAAACAAATATTTAGAATTTAAAATGAAATTAAGTTACATCTTTTGGTAAATTAAAAATGGCGTAAAAATCAGTCGAGTTGAATTTAGCATCAGAGACCAACTTATCTATTTGTTCGAATAAAACATCTTCATCTTCTACTTGTTCATTTGAATTAAAACCATCTTCATTGCTAAGTTGAGTAAATTTATTGATCTCTTCTTTTATATCTTCCATCTTTCGATTCTTTATTCAAAATTGTCTTGTTGATCAAGATTTTAATTCACGTAACTTAGCCAAAAGTTTGAGTTTTTTCGAATAAAATATAACGTAAACGAACTGAAATTAAGAATACAAGGCTTTTAAATTCTATCTCCAAAATATACTATTTATAAAACATAATATAGTAAAATTATCTTATCATAAGACTTTTAAAACTTATATTATATATAGTAAATATATATACATTTATTTGAAATATAAGTATATTCTATAAAAATTTCTCGTTATTGAGATGTAGTCAGAAAGGTTAATTATTTTTAAATCAGAAACCAAGTTGAAAATACTTATATATTTGTTATGTTGAGTAAATAGCTATCTCCATCGGAACTTTAGGTAAGTAATTCCTAGGTACTTTAAAAGCTCTGTTATCTGTGATAGTGACATATTAATAGTACTGAGATCAACAGGGTATTAATCCTCTACAAAATGAATCAAAATCAAGCAATATGTACAAAAGTTATTATCTAATAAAACTTATATTAAAATTTTAAATAATTTCTATTTTATTTTATTACAATTTATATTAAAAATTAATAAAATTTTCTAATATGTCAGCCCTATGTCTTCACTGAATCTTTAGAGAAAATATATCCCAATATTGCTCCTTTGCCTACAATCTAGTTTATCTCCTTTAAAAAATATTTATCTTAAAAGTAAAATAGCTAATATATCCTGCTTTCTTCCAACTCTATCTTTTAAAACTGTATTAGCAAAATTTTTTCTAGTTTATATTTGACCATCCTAGTTTTTTTAATATAAACTACTATTTATATAGCCTATTAATTTTATTTTTTTACTTTTTTTAATATTAGCTATATTTATAACAATAGAGTAAAGTATATAAGATTATGGTAAAAATAACTATATAATAAGCTTTATTATAAAATACTCCTACTAACTAATAAAGTAATTCACATTAAATATAACTAATAAATATTTTAGTTATATTAATAAAATATAGAAAGTTTATATATACTAAATATAATAAAGAAAAGTTTACTATTTAATATAACTAAAAGCCAATTATAAAAAATTAGTTTATTTGAAAAAAGATTAGTTTTTAACTATATCAGTGTAAAGTAGTATAGTTAAGTAGTAAAAATTCAAAAGCTAATATAAATAAGATAAAAGGATTTTAAATAATAACAATACTAAATAAACAATTAAAAAAAATAAACTACTAAACTAATTATACTAAATACTAAAACTAAAATTAAATTTATACTTAATGTAATATTTTTAATATAATAGTAAAATAAAAGTTTTTAAATTAATAAATATATTATAATTATTTAATAGTTTTTAAATTACTTTTATATTAATAGGTAAGTTTATATAATAATACTTAAAAATAATATCTTAATTAGGCTAATATTTAAACTTAATAGTTTATTTAGTTAGAATAAATAATAAATAAAACATTTTTAGTTATTAATTAAAAGTCTAGTTATTAAAATAAAATATATTAATTTAAGTTAAAATATTATTTTTTAAATTGTAAAATAAATTTAAATAGTTTAAAATTTGTTATAATATTACAATTTAGCATTTTAAATATTAAAAAAAATTAGAATTTTATTACTTTATAATTATAATATTAAATTTCAAGTATATAGTAAAATTTATAATAATAAACTGATATATAAATATTCATAGTAAAGCTATAAATAATTATATATATTGCACAAATTTTAATAATAATAAATAAATACAAAATTATATATGATAATTATATGTATACTTAAGCAGTAATACTAAAATTCTTAGTAAAAAAAACTATAAGTAAAAATAAAGCCTATTATATATATTATTTAAGTTTAAATTACTAAAAAAATATAGCTTAAATATTACCAATAGTAATTATATATACAATTTTTAATAGTTAAGTTATAAACTTACATAAATAAAGTATAAACTATTGCAAAACTAATATTAATTATTTTTTTAATCTAGTAATTATTTTTTTAAAATTTATAGTTTTATGGAATTTAATATATACTATTTAAAACAATTATTTAAATTTTAATTAAATAATTCTTCTTTACTTTTTAATAAGATAGTTTAATACTATAATTAAATAATAATAATATATTCTAATTTAGTAATGTTTAATATTGCAATATATTTTGAAAACTACTAATATAATACTTTTATTTAAGATTTTTGCATTTTATTTAGATATATATTTAAAAATATGTATTTAAAGTAAACTCTTTTACCTTTTTTGCTTAAATAAACATTTAGTATATTTTTGATATGCTATTTTTATATTAGAAATCTTAAGTTTAACTAGTAAAATATTATGTATTATTTTATACATTAAACAAATGTCTTCTCTAACTACAAATTTATTACATAAATTAAATAGAAAAGACAGTTGATTAAACTAAAAACATGAGTTTGTAATAGAAGGAGAAAAATGTACTAAAATTTTAAACTTTAGAATAAAAGTTTATTTTTAATTAAAAAGAAATAAAATTGTAAAAAAAAACTAAATTTTAATTAAAAAGAAATAAAAGTGTAAAAAAAGTTTAATATTTAAATTTTAATCTATTAACTTTTAATTTAAAAGGTTTAAAATGACAACTTTAAATCTAATATACTTAAATTATTAAGATAAATATGTGTTTTATTGGATAAAATTTTAAGCATTTACTTTATAGTTTCAATATTAAAAAATATAATCTTATTTTATTTAAACAGCTTAATACCTTAAAATTTGGTTTTAACAAGCAACCACAAAGTTAAAAAGTAATAAATGTTGTACTATTAAACTATTGTTTTTAAATACAGTAGTAGTAAAAATAGACTAAAAAAGTGGTAAATAATGGCAACTTAAAGTTTAAAGGGTGGTAAATGGTGGTTGTTTATAATAAAAATAGGAGAAAGTCACCTATCCAGGATTAATCGAGGTAAACCATATAAACGCATATATTTTTATATAAAATAGAAAAAAAAATGTACACTACAAAATCCCACTTTTTTAAAAAAAAGTAATACATTTCCATCCTGTTTACTTAACATTTTTAACCCTTTAAAATCAGCAAAACCCTACTTGAAATATTTATTTGTAAAGATGTTGATCTTCCTGACTGACTTCCGGTTCTGAATCTGGGTTGATACCAAGTTGGTGCATCTTGACGGCAAGTTCAAATAGGTAATCGTAACATTCACACATCGCTTTAGCTTTTTCCCAGGTAGCTATAAATAGAACGAATAAATAAAGTTATTAGATCTAAACTTCTAATTGTTAAAAAAGAGAAAGGTAAACTTACGACCCCAAACATAAACACCATGACGTCTTACAAGTACAGCACAAGTTTCGGGGTATTTATCCATAGCCTAGTTTAAAATAAATAAATATAAAAATTGTATACATTAAAAGGTAAATTTACTTTAGCCATCCTATCAGTAAGATCTTCTTCTAAAGGGGTGTTCTCCACAATTGGTACTACAAGTCTATCAAAATATCTGAGTGCTTCACCGTGGCAACCTTTCCTAATACCTTTTATCATCTCCTGGTGAGTTATACGGAACTCGTTCGAGTTGGTCAACATGGTAACCAATACAGCGTTCTGAGAATGAGTATGGATACATGCGTAAGCATCAGCTTTCAAATAAGAGTTGTAGAATAATGGAGTACATGCTGAAGGCTTGTACTTCTTAGTGGGCTCTAGAAGTACTTTTTTAGTCTTAAGCTCTAGTACGAATAGGTCATCAGGTTCTATACGTTCTTTCTGTACGCCTATAAATTTAATGAGTTTAAATGGAAAGAAGGTTTATTATAGCTTACCGGATGGAGCCACGTAAACCAAATCTCTATAAAATATAGCCAAAAAGTTAACCCATTATTTAAATTAAAATATGTAGTTACTTCTCTCTAATAGATATACCTCCACCGGTACCAGTAACCCAACCTAATGTATAGAATAATCTACATAGTTCAGGGATTAACTGACTGGCATGAAATTTATCTTGTTTGATTAGCTCTGTTCTTTCTGACATTCTTCCTTTCTTTTTTTTCAAATATTATCGTAAATTTAAAACTAATATTCTCAAAGTTTAGTTAGTTTTACTATTCGAGCACATAGTTTTTTTTTTAAATTCACCAAAAGATCAGTACACGTGACAAAAATCAGGAAAGAAAGGATAATATCTAAACTTAAATACTAAAATAAACACATGTAAAAAAGAAAGACTGGTACAATACAACAACAATTTATTTTATATATTCAATTAACTTCAGTACTTAATAAGCTCCATTAAAGTATGAGTTTCGTTAGGAGAGAATTTGAGTAAATGAGTCAAAACGGTAACTAATTGAGGCTAAAACAGAATTAAAACTCAGAATTAAAAAAATAAGCAAAACTTACCCTACGTTCTTTATCTGACAAAAATTTAAATATCACGTTTCGGAGGTATTCAAAGTTGATTGAAAAGTTAGGATCGATCTGATCGAAATCTTGGTAGTTCGACAAGGACCTTCGGTCGGTAGGTGAAGTGGGAGGCGGTGAATTGAGTTGATTATGAGTATATGAAGATCTTTGTAATCGTTTAACTTCCTCTTTCAGATCCTAGGAAACGGAAAAGTTAGAGTGGTGTGGTGTGGTTGAAAAAACTTACCCTATTTAGGTTACGTAGATGGGTTTCACGTAACTTAGTTGAATCCAGTAGTTGATCCCTTTCCGTAATGATTTTTTGAAGTTGAAGTTCGATTTCATCCAAAGTAGCCTAAATAGAAATAAATAACTAGCATGAAAATTTCAAAAATTACCAATTTATTGTTACTCTCATCAAGTTTCTTCTCCTTGGCTTCTAAATCGTTGGTCAGTGTCGTCATACCTTCCTCAAGTTCCGAATTCTTAAGTTCCAAACTCTGAGTTGCATCCTGGAGCTGTTGAAACTCGTTTTGTATATTTCTTAACTTAACCTTAGTTTCGCTAAGCTCCACCTCTAATTTGGTTCGGATTTCACTGCCTTCTTCGTTAATTTTGTAGAGATCAGCTTGTAGTTTTTCGATCCTACCTTTGGTAGCAGTAAGTTCTAGTTGCGTTGCTACAGATTGTTGTTCGGAACTAGATTGTAATTGGGTGTGGGTATGGTACAACTCGTCGAGTTTGGTCGCCTTCTCCTTGAACAACTGGCGGGAGGTATCCAACTCTGAGTCCAGCAACTTGCATCTACCTTCCAATTCCAAGGTAGTAGTTTCCAACTGTACTTTCTGGTCAGTCAATAGTTTCGCTTCACATTTAATTTGGTCGAGCTGATTCAGGTTGGTTTCGCATTGCGCTTTAAGCTCAGTGCAGCGTGTCTCAGCAGCTTGTAAATCCTGATTAGATTTAGAAACATTTCCCTCTAACTCCTGGATAGTAGATTGATAAGTACCCGATTTCGAATTCAACTCTTCGACTTCTTTATTAAGGTTGTCGATTTTATCTATGTTCAAATTGGTTTCCTCTTTCAACTGTTTGACGAGTTGGTCACTTTCTTTTAGCTTAATGTTGATATTTTTGATGTGCTTCTGTTGATTGACAACTTCAGCCTCTATCTCCTTCTTCTCGTTCTCCAACTGTAAGTTTTGTCGTTTGGTGTAAGTAATAATCTTTTCCTTCTCTTTGACAGTAGCTTTCAGCTCTGAAATTTCATACTTCAGGTTTTTGATGGTGTTGGCACTCATTTTGTGCTCTTTACGTAGCTCGGTGAGCTGTTGGTTCAACTCGGTTATCTGATCACTAGATTTTCGAATCGCTTCATCCTTAATTCCTAGCGTAGCATTTTCAGCTTCAAGTTGTTTGAGCTGTTCTTCCTGCTGGTCGAGTTTAACTTGAAGTTCACTCTGCACCTTTTCAAGTAAGCTAATTTCTGCTTTCGATTTTTCTATTTGATTGTTGGAGGAATCTAATACAGTTTTAAGTCTATCTAAAGATTCAGTAGTATCTTTGTAAAGATTATCTTTTGTTTGCACTTCCAATTCTAAAGTTTTGATTGATTCGGAGAATTCGCTTCTACAAGTGTGCAATTCAGCTTCAATCAATTCCAATTTCTTTTTAGCTTCTTCAAAATCATTTTTGTTGAGACTAATAGTTTGGTTAAGTAACTTGTTTTCTTCAATTTGCTGTTGAAGTTTTTTCTCAATAATCTCAATTTCAGTCACTTTTTGTACAATTTGTGCCTCCAACCGTTGAATCAGCTCAACGTTGCTACCTTCACTCGTAGATGTAGGGACGGATGTGAGTGTAATATTCGAAGCCGTAGTCAGAGTGTCCGCCTTCTTTTTGTTCTTTTTCTTCTGATTCTTAGTCAGAAGCTTGGAAGGAGTAGCCGGCGGTGGTACGACAGAGTTTCTATCAATAGTAGGCGAGGAAGGACCGGACAGTAAACTCTTCATAGATTCGGCGGCAGTGATACTCTCTGAATACTGATTTGCCTTGGCCGTACCGAGCTCCAATTTCAACTTAGATATATCATGATTTTTCTCCTCGAGGGAAGCTTTGAAGGTGTCGATAAGAGTACTTTGCACTGTAACTTTACGGTTTAAAGTCTCGTTTTCCCTGTTCAACGCGGTGAATCGTTCACCGATGGCGGTGATCTTCTCGACTAGGTTCCTGGCTTTAGGTGAGCATTTGGGCAGACCGGAGTAGATATTATCGACTTCGGACAGCTGGGATACCAGCTCCTGTGACTTTTTACTCTCTTCGGTTGCTAGGATCCAATTGATCAAAAATGCGAATAGTAAAGTAAAAGTACCTTGTCCGTTGAGCTCGGTTAACTGGTCGTATTTATTAGCCAACTCTTTGTAGCTGCTTGTAATTTCGTCATGCCTTTTCGCAACCTCTTCGTACTTACTTTTAAAGGAATCAAGTTCGCTGTAGACTTTTTCATTACTCTTTTGTAGTTCTGATAATTTGGTTTCAAGTGAGCTACAATCTTCGTCACGGTCTTTAAGCATCTGTACCTTTTCAATGTAACTCTTCTTGAGCGACTCCAGCTCTAAAGAAGTATGTTCAAGTTGGAATCTAGCTTCATCTAAAGCGGTAAGATCTTCATCCTTCTCATCAGGTATAGTTTTCTTCGCTTCGATCATAAGGTCAGATAGTGCTGCTAGAGCACCGTTTCCTTCCACTTGAATCAAACCTTCTGAAAGTTTCTGTGTAAGTAATTGGATTGTTGATGACAATGGTTCTATATAATTTTAAGTTAGTCCTGTTCAACTGCTGGTAGTTTAGTACCTTCAACCTTCTATACCCAATATGTAAATAAATTAAACTTTTGTTTGAGTGGTACCTTTTGTTCTTCTAATTCTTGTACCAACTTGTTAGATTCGACAAGTTTTCCACTAACTTCTTTCAACTTTTTTTCCGTTTCTTAAAATATATTAAAATTATAATCAAAATTATTAATCTACCTTGATTTTGTTGTGCTACCCTTTTAAACTCACTCATAGCGATCTAAATAATCGTTATTTAATAATTTTTTTGCAAACAAACAAATATAAAATTGTACTTGATTTTGGGTGACAAGATTCTTTAAATACCCTTCTAAACCTTCTGCATCGGAACTGCTTTGAATAGGTGTAAGTGCTTGCAAAACTGAATCGATTTCTTTAATCTGAGTAAGTTGTTGTTTATAAACCTTTTCTAATTCTAAGCCAGGATAAAGTTTAAAAATATTAACTCTATAAAACAGTACCTAGATAATTCAATTCATATCTCTTGAGCTTCTCAAGCTTTTTAACAATTTCTTCTGAAAGTGGTTTCTCCTCATCATTATTCAAACTTTTGTTACTAGCTGTTTCAGAATTCTTGTCTTCATTTTTATTCTCAACTATGTCCTTAGCAACATTTTCCGAATTATTTAGTTGGTTAGCATTGTTAGTTAAACTAATCAATTCATCTTCCAAGCCGTATACAGCTAATGCGGTGTCCAATTTATTACTTTTGTCTCCAAGTTCCGTTTCAACTTTATCTTGAGTTACTAATAGAGGGTGGTCACTGTTCCTTCTTAAAACTTCTTCTATCCGAGGTGCTAAACTAGAATTAACTGCTGAATTTAATCGATCCTTAAGTGAATTAAACATTTTGGTTTACCGTAACCTCTCAAAGATTAACTTTTTGGATATCCAGTCTTAAATTATAAGCTAATATAATGTTATTATCCTTTTGAATTTTGATGGATTAATTGCACCGATAAATGTTATTAAGTCGGAGAATTTCACCGTCATTTTGCTGACTTTTTAGTTTAGTTCCAAATAAAAAATTGCAGAAACTGGACACTTGACAAAAAATTCATATATTTCTTGCACATATTTTAATTTCAGTATCCACCTATATATTAGCTAATTTCATCAATCTTGTTGAGTTTATCTATTATGCTACTTTTATAAAGAGAGTATTTAACAAAATTTACTGGTAAGAAATTTAAGAATATTGAGCTTTAATTTTATATGCTAACAGGAAACACTTATTCACGCATATATTTCATTTATAAATTTTAAATATAGATACCTATCATTATTTGTTATTGTAGCTTTAAGGAATAGTGGTGAAAGGTAATAGCTTTCATTTCTAGTATAGAGATATAATAGTGCACATATTATTTACTATACTATATATATAATATACCTGCCATATAGAATTTTATTTATATTAAATATATATTAAATTTGAATTATATGGATAAATAGTTGTACATGTTGCATATACTTCAAAAAACTTTTAAAAATCAGTCAACCAAGAATACGTATCTGTTTTAAACGAACCAATTAAAATTTTAACCATAAAATTAAAATATTTTTTACACATTTTCAATAAGAAACTTTTCATCAACTTACAAAAATTAAAAATGGTTAAAAAAGAGAAGAAAGCAAAAAAGGGAAAGAAACAAGAAACACAAGAAGAGGCCGTTGAAGAGACCTCAGTCCAAGTTTCAGAAAGTTTAGTTGAAAAGGAAGTTACTAAAGATGAAATACCAGAAGATATTGAAGAGGAACAAACTCAAGGAAAAAGAAGAGATGATTTCGACCCAATAGAACCACAAGATCTCAATGAAAAACTCAAAATTGTAATATATCTAACTTTACCTGTTAATTAATTTTTGTAGGTTTCTAGTGGAACCGATGTACATTCAACAACTTTCCAATTTAACAAAGAGGACCATACGTTAGGAAATGCTTTACGTTGGGCAGTGGCTAAAGATGAGGAAGTTGAATACGTAGGCTATGCTATACCACATCCTTCTGAAGAACTTTTAAATTTTAGAATCCAAACTTTTAATGGTAATTTAATTAAAAAATGTTTAATTAACTTGATTATAGGTAAGAAGACTACTCTTGATGCTCTTTCCGACGGTTTAGACAATTTAATACAAATCTGTGACCATTTAACTGAGACTTTCAAAACTGATTTCGATAAAGGAGATTATACCAAACTTCTAACTGAGCAAGAGCAACTAATTGAAAATATAAGTAGGTTGAAGGATACTCATTTAGTTTAAGCTTTCGAAAGTTGATCATAGTATATTCTTTTCTCTTCCGGTGATAATTCTTAATAGATGTATAACAACTGTGTATTAAATTTGCTCCAAAAGCTTATTTTGAAGTCTATAATTTACATTTAAATAATATTTTTTAATGATGTATTCTACTAATAAGCCCAATATAGAAGGCTTTAAAAATAAATTTCATTAGAACATCTTTTTTCTACTATATAAATGACTTTTTATTAAGTTAATCTGATTCCATTTTACTTAGATACTATACTAAAAAAGACAATTAGCAATTCAATAGCATTAACTCTTAAAAACTATACGAGTTTATTAAGCACTTTTTTATTACTAAGTATCTTAAAAATATCTTTTTAAAAATGTTTTGGATATTAAAGTTAACAGTGCTTTTTTGGTTTTATATCTTTGTAGTCTTAAATAGTTTAGTTGATTTTTAAATACTGTTACAATTTAAATTTAAAATTAAATAATATATGTGATTATTATTATTATTTTATAGTAAAGCAATAAGCTATAAGAAGATTTTAAATAAATAAGTAAAACTATACTATATTTTTTTAACTAATGTTTTACTCTAAAATTATCACTTTGTAAAAATTCATCCTTTACTATACCTTACACTATTTACTATAAAATTATGGTATAAAAAATAATTAAATTAAATTAACTATAATTTTAATATATTTAACTATCTTTAAACTAAATAAATAAGTATATTAGCTTTTTGAATGTCAATACCTAATTAAAATTATTTATCTTTTATTTCTAAATTAATATTTAGCATTTATTAAAATTTAAATATATAATTACTAAACTGTTATATATTTTTATAAACTTATTAGTTCGAATAATATTTTAACTTTTTAATGTATATTTAGTAAATTTTTAGATAAATACATTTTAATAAAATTATTTTTATTTTTATTTTTATTAATTTACTGTTTATAAATTTTATATTGGATTAATAAATATATTAAATATTATTAAAATTAGAATACATTTTATTATAAAAAAACTTAATATTATAACTTTAAAAAAACTTTATTTATATTAATATTTTTATTTATATATAAGCAATATTTATAAATATTTAAGTAATAAACTATAAGCTTTAATACTTATTTAAACTATATAGCTTAAAATTATATATTTTTTATAGCTTTTATAAGTTTTTAACTTTATTTTTACTAATATAGCTTTTACTAATTATAAAGGTTAAATATATTAAAAAAAAGCTAAGTATTTTTAATTTAATTAAGATTTAGGCTTTATATAAATTTTTACTATATTATAAACTAGTTAAAAACTTAATACTAGCATTTGAATTTAAATTTTAGTTATTATAGTAGTATAAAAAGTAGTAATTTTATTATTATATTATAAAATTATATATTAAAATAGTTTACTAGTTTTTAAATAATTTTTTTATAAAAGCTTAAAATAAAATTATATATATATATTATATATATTAGTTTATATAATATTGCTATATAGCTTTAAATATTGCTATTTAAATAGTTAATATAGTTTTTTATATATTTTTATATAAAAAATACTTTTAATATAAAAGCTTTATTTTTATATTATATTACTATTTTTTAAAAATTATTTTAATAATATACTATAGTATTAAAGCTTTACTTAAATATTTTACTTAATTTGAAAATTTATAATTTTATAAATATTTAAAAAAAAATAACTTATTATAAAAAAATAGAAGTATAAATTTATATTTATAGTTTACTATATTAAATAAAACCAAATAATTTTTTATAATTTATAATATTATAAAAAAAATAGTTTTAAATATTTTCAAGTATATTTAAATTAAACTTATTTAGTATAAATTGATAAATTAAGCTAGTATAAAATTCTTCTAATATTTAAAGTAATACTTTAAAATATAGTTTTAAAATACTATAATTTTTATTTATTTAGAGCTGCTATAAATTTATACATATTATATAAATTAAAAGTATTTATTTATATATATCATATTTTTTTTATACTTACTTATTTATAAAGTTATATATTAAAAATAAAAGCTAAATATTTAATATCTAAAATAAAGCTTTAAGTATATTTTAGTATAATTATTAATTATATAATACTACTATATAATAGCAATACTTTTTAAAATAAATTTAATTATTATAATTTTAATAGTTAATAGTTAATACATTTTTTATAATATTTCTATAATTAATATAATATAAGCTATAGATTTTTATTTTTATTTATAACTATATAAAATAAATATTAAATACAAATTTTTAAAAGTATTTATCTATTATTTAATATATTTTTAAAAGTAATATTTACTTTAAAAAAAACTTTTTTATTAATTTTTAGTAAAGTGTATTAAATATTATATATTTTTTAAAATATAAAATAAAATTATATAAATTTATTTATTTTTAGCTAATTTTATTAAATTTTTTTTTATTTAATTTTTAAATTTAAAAGTAGCTAATTATTTATTTATTATTTATTTAATTTTAATTATAATACAAGTTTATAATTTTAGTATATAATTTTTTTATTTTAGTTTATATTTTTTATTATTATTTATTATTTAGCTTTAAATAGTTTTACTAATATATAAATTTTTAATAAATATTAAAAGTTATAATATATTAAATATTTTATTTTAATTATACTTAAATATCTATTAATTTTATAATTATAATAATTTTTTATAATATAAATTTAAAGCATTTTATTTAAAAGTTAATACTTTATTATATTATTTATTATAAAATTTATATAGTTAAATAGTTATTTATTAATTATTTTTATATAATTATTATTTTTTATTAGTTAAAAAAATTAATAATTTATTATTATTTTAAAGTTTAATATATTGCATATTTTTACTAAACTTAATAATTTTATATTTAATTTTTTTATTTTATTAAATTAAAATTACTTTTATTATAGTATTAAAATATTTTATTTAATTGTAAAAGCTTTTAAAAAATTAGATTTTATTAAAATTAAAATTTTTTATAACTTTTTAAAGTATTTTTAGTTTATATAGCTAATTAATTTATAAAGTTAACAATAATAATTTTTATTTTATTTTTATAATTATATACTTAAAGCAATATAAGCTAAAATTTTTATTTTATTTATTTCTCTTTTTATAAAATTTTGATTTTATTTTAAATTTAGTTTATTAATATTAAAGTTTTAATTTTTATTTATAATATACTAGTTTTACTTTAAATATAATAGTAATATTTATTTATTTAATAATATTATTATTTTTTATCTATTATTTTTTTATATTTTTTAAGTATATTTTTATTTTTTATTTTATTAAAATTTTATAAAGTTTTACTATTATATTTTTTCTTTTTATTATTAAATATATATATAACTTTTAATTAAATTAAATTAAAATTAAATATTATAATAATTTTAATTTTAATTTATTTTAATTTTATTAAAAGTTTTTAATTATTTTTAGTATTTTTAAATTTAATAGATATAATATTATTTTAAACTAAAGTCTAATATTAAAGCTTTTAATTTAATAAAAATAATTAAAAAAATAAATATACTTCTTTTATATAAAAGTTACTTAAACTATAAAAATAATATAAAATTTACTTATTAATAAATAAAAGCTTATTAATATTAATCTAAATATATATATATTTACTTACTATAGTAAAAACTTTTTATATAGATTTAATTTTAATTAAAACTTATAATTATAATATTTATAAAATAAGGATTAAATTTATACTAAAATTATAATTAATAATTTTTTTAAGTAGTATTTAATTATTTAATTCTAAAATATATTAATAAAAGTTTAAATATTAAAGCTAAAAAACAAGTTTAAATTAAAAAGCAAACTGATATATCTTTAACTAATTAGTAAATATATTATTTATTTAGGTAGTTAAACCTTAAAAATATAAATATATAGCTAAAAGTAAAAAATTATAATAAAATATTTATTAATTACTAGATTTTATTTTTTAATTCTTTGTTTTTTAAGTTTTAATTTAATAAAATTATTTTTATTTTAAGTTTATTTGCTTATATTTACTTATTTTAATATAATAAATTTTAATATATTTTATTATACTATATAATATAGCTAATTTTATATTTAAATTAATATTTTTAAATTTAAATTTAAATTTAATACATTTTAAGCTAAAATTATAATATTATAATTAATATATTAAACTTATATACTTATTACTTTAATTTTTTATTAATATTATACTAAAATTATATATTTTTTAATAATATAATTATTTTATTATAAGTATAAGTTTAATTAAAATATTATATAATATAATTATCTTGTTATTAATATAATAAAAGATTTTTATTATGAATAATTTACTAATAACTTAATTTACTTTTAAAGTAATATTTTATTATAAGCTTATCTATTTTATAATTTTTAATATAAACTACTTATTTTATTTTTTAAAGTTTATTTAATACTTTTATAAGTAATTTATTAATATATAATTTAAATATTTTTTTAATTTTATATATTGTAATTTTAATATATTTTGAAATTTTAAAGTAATACTAACTTGAAATATTTAACTTTTATTTAATTAGCTAATAATATTAAAATATTTAAATTTAATATAATTTTATAATAATTAAAGTGCTTTTTTTAGTTTAAATTTATAAAAAAAACTAATATGCTTATTTTTAAATTAAGCTTATAATAAAACTAATTAATATATATATTATTTGTTTAAAATAAATATATATTAGCTAATCTTTTAAAATATAGTAATTATTTAAAATAACTTTTATAATTAAATAAAACTAGCTTAATACTACTTTTTATAATTTTTTTTCTTTAAATATTAACTATTTTAACTAGTTATATATTTTTAATTATTTTTATAAAATTACTTAAGTATATAATTTTTATTTAAAAAAAGTTTTTAGATAAAAATATAAAAAGAAATTAAACTTAATAATATTAAAATTAAAAAAAAAATTAGCACTATTAATAATTTAATTAAAATATTAGTAAATAATATATTTAAATAAATTTTTAATAGCTAATAATAATGTTTAGCATTAATAAATAGTTAAATTTAATATTAAATAGGTTTTTTTAAATAAAATTATCTTTTATATTTTTTTATATTATTTAGCTATTTTGATTTATAAAGTAATTAAAACTAAACTATATTAATATAAATATAAATATAAATAATAAAAATTTCTTTATATTAAAATA
>JAWQFY010000741.1:0-21622 GCA_037055185.1 Capillidium rhysosporum | reverse complement strand
AAGAAGACTGAAACTACTACCGCTACCGTACAGGTACCTACCACCAAACTTAGCACCGAAACTAAGTTAGAGACCGTTACCTCATTAGCTACAGTCCCTACTACCCATACCGTTACTGACGTAACTACTCAGACCAACATAGTTACGGTACCAGTTACTCAAACCGACTACCAAACTGTAACTAAATCGGAAACTACTACCCAACAAGTTACTGTACCAGTTACTTTAACTGAAACGAAATTAGTTCAAACTACTTTAACTGTACCGGTAACTAAAACGGAGTTGTCCACCGAGACTCAAACTTTAATCTCTACTCAATCGGTACCTACCACTTTGACTTCGATTAAGACCGATTTGACTACTAAAACCGAGCTTTTCACTAGCGTTTCTACTAAAACTGAAACTAAGACCGACGAATGTAAACCAAAGAGCACCGTTACTGTTACCAACCCTTTCACCGTTACTCAAACTCAAGTTAATACCGTAACTACCTGCCCCACCAGTACCGGTTACGTAACTAAATATTGATTTAAGTTCAATTAATAAATTTTATTAAGTTTATACTTTTCTAATTAATTAAAATATATTTTAAAATTTTATTAAATTTAAATAATTTAAATATTTAAATATTTAATAATAATAATAATAATAATAGTTTAATAAAAAATTGAAATGTATTAATAAAATAAAAAGTTGGTAAAATAGTAAAAGAAAAGGTAATAAAGCGCTACAATAGAAAGGAACGTATAGTATATATTTAGTGGTTAGGTTCGGGTACTAATATGATAAATATTTACTATTTACATACCTTCGTAAAACAAATAATTAAATATACTTATTTTATCAATTTAAGTTTTACCAACAACTACAAATTAATTTTTAAAAAATTGTTTTAAAAAAAAATCAGTTGATATAATAAATAATATAATATAGTATTTATTTTCTAAATTAAAAAATTAGTATATCAGCAACCTTTTAATCGAAACTTTATTTTTCTACTCTCCTTATTTATTTATTTTTAAAATCTAATGTTAAGTTATAAATTAGTTAATAATTATATTAGCTTTAAATAAATATTTCTATTAGGATTAGGTATAATAAAAGCTTTGTAGTGCCTATTAGATTAGTACCCTTTGCTTTTTACTAAAGCAACATATTGCTAGTAAATATTTTATGGTAATCACTTCTCATAAAACTATTAAAAGCTTCTAAAAAAACTCTTTCTCCTTTTAAATTATACTGACATTTTCTTTAATTTTAGTCTTTTATATCAACCTATTCAATTGTAACACTTATCCAAATTTAACAATAAATTATATTAAAAAATTAAAATATAAATATATATCCTATAAAAATAAAGGATTGTTTATTTAATATACTATTAAATGCATATTTTTATAAATATATATCTGAAATTTTTTACTTTTAATTTGAAAAAAACTTTAAAAAAAATTAAAAAATTTACTAATTTATATAAAATCATATTAGAATTTTATTAAAATTTAAAAGCTTAAATTTAAATTAAACTAATTTCAAACTTATTTATATAAATATAAATCTAAAATTTAAATTTTAAATGTTGTAAATATAGTATATAAATTTAAAGTAAAAGTATTATTAGTTAATATAAAATTAATTGTTATTTAAATTAATAAACTTTTGCATAAATATATTTTAAAAATTTAAAAATATATTATTTAGATACCTTTTTAAAATACTTAAAGTAGTACTTTCTAAAATAATATATATATTTATATAATAAGCTATTTAAAAAGTAACCAACTCTAATTTTAAATATTAATAACTAATAAAATTAGCTAAAAAATAAAATAAAATAATTATATATATAATATTTATATTAATAATTTAAAATATTTTATCTAGTTGTTTAATTTATTAATAGAATTAATTTTAGTTTTATTTTAAATTAAAAAATATATATTTTTATTATAATTAAATTAAAAAATATTTAAAAAAGTTATAATATTAAATTTAAATTACTAAAGCTTTAACTAAAAATAAATTAAAAAACTTTACTATTAAGCTAAATTAAAATTTATTTTAAAGTAAATATATCTATATAGTTTTTTTTGAAAGTTATAAAATATAATTTTACTATAATAAAAGTATATATTATTAGTATTTTTAAAAATATAAAAATTTTATTAATACTAAAAAAATAAGTTTTTAGAAATAACTATTTAAATTTTTTTAAAGATTATTATATAAATTTTTTAAAAAAGTAAAAATAAATATTAATATATTATACTTCTTTTAAACTTTTTTTCACAAGTCTATTTAAATAGCTTATATAGTATTTAAAACATTTATTTTATTTACAAATTAATTTTAAAAAGTTAGCTTAAAGCTTATATTTAAAGTAAAAAATAAACTAATTGTATAAAATATAAAAATAATTTAACTATTAATAAAGTATTAATAGCTAACTTTTATATACTATTTTTTAGTATAAAAAATTAATAATACTATTTTTAAATAATTTATTAAAATAATAAAGGCTGCTTTAAAATATTAGTTTTAAAATAATAGTAAACTGCTAGCTATTTTAAAAAAGCTATATATAAGAAAAAAAGGAAAATAACTTTAAATTTATTAATATAAAAATTTAAAACTTAGTATTTATTTCAAACTTAACCTTTTGAGTATTTTTATTTTTAAATAAATTTAACTAATATATTAATATAATACTTATTTTTTAAAATATTTTAATATATAAAAGTATAAAATTATATATTTTTTAAATATTTTATAGTTAAGTAGCTAATAGTAAAAAAGTATAACAATTTAAAAAAAACTTAATTAGTAGCTTTTAATTTTAAATTCTAATATTAATATGTTAAATAATATTTATACTTAGTTTATATACTATATAATATATATTTATTAAGCTTTTATATTAAATTAGTAAAATAAGTATTTAATTATAAATAATATTAAAATAATAATATAAGCTAGTTACTATATTTAATTAGATAAAAAATATTAATAAGTAATATTTAAGCCACTTATTTTATTTTAAGGTTTTTTTAATACTTACTTTGCTTTTTTAAAGCTAACTTTATTAGCTATAAATTTTTTAAATATAAAAAATTACTTATTTATAATAAATCTATTTATATAATATAGTTTAGCTATATTTTACTAATTTTTTAAAGTATATTTTCTACTTAATTTTAATTAACAATATAATAAAAGTTAACATTTTTAAATAATTGTGTTTTAAAGTTTTAAAATAGATTACTTTTTATTTTTATATTGCAGAATTTAAAGTTTTGTTATTTTTATTTTAGTAATTTATAATTTAATATTTAAATAGAAATTACATTTTATTTTTTATTTTTTATTAAAAGGTAATAGCTTATTAAATATAAAGAACAAATAAATTAAATGTTGTAAAAGAATTATAAAGGAGGTTAAACTAAAAAAAGCATAAAAATATTTTTAAACTTATGCATTAAAAAAAGTTTTTTTTTAATATTTCTTAAATGTTAAGAATTCAAATTCTAAATTTGTAAAAAGCTTGTTATATTTAAGAAAAAAAACTAATTTAAATGAGTGCTGTGTAATAATTTCTTTTTAAGCAATTTAATTAGATGTAAATATTAATGAAAAGATTTTAATATTATGTTTTGGAGGGAAGAATAGAAAAAAAAAGCGACAGGGCAATCACATAAGGAGTCAATCTTACACCTTCTGACTGAATAGATATTTAGCTGCCTACAAAACCACGACTCTTAGCCAGGGTAGGAAATTGAATTTTAGATAATTTTAGAACTAATTTTATGGAATAATATTAAATTGGAGTTAGTAAAGGCAATTGTTTTTCCTACAAATAATTTTTTTTTAAATATTATAAAACCGTGGTTATACAAAATTCTCGTTAAAAACTGGATTACTATTAGTTAGCACTTTTAATATATTTATACATAAAATAAAATAGCACATAAATTAATTTTTAATAAATATACAGCGGAGAACTATTCTAAATGGAAGGTAGCACTATAATAGGAAACAGAGGTGGTTTATATTCATACTGATACTACTACTACTTACTAACTTTCCCATTTACGGTGGATAGCCTAGAGTACGTGTTATACAAATCGGTTTTATCGTCCAAAAGTTTAGGTAAGAACGTCGACCAAGACTTCAAACTTAAATCGATCAAGTCATAAGTATCTTTCGAGGTATACTCGATATCAAACCATAATTTTCCATCGACATTAGCTTGAGTTAAGTTGGCATAGTATTGGGTATACCCGGTTAATTTACCTTGTTTAGTTACGTCATAGGTATAAGTACGTAAAGCAGGGTTGTGTACCGGTATAATACTCGGTCCGTTGTTTAAAACTAAAACTAAGTCGGTTAAAGCGACTTGCGTTTTTGGTTTATCTTTTGTTAAAGTCGTTAGTTGATACTTTGCTATATCTGAAGGTTTAGGTAGTTTTGTAAGTAGAGATAACGTGTCGAAATTAGTATGACCATTAAAATGACCATAGATGATAGAGGAATGCTCGCCTAGCAAATTTAAATACTGTTGGTAACAGTTCGGTTTGTACATTCTTTGGCCAAGTTGGTCCTGCGGTGCTATATGCCCTAAAATGTATACCGGTTGATTGGTGGTTTTAGATTTAACTAACAGCTCACCTAACCATAACATCTGATCTTTACTGATACCATCTACATCACAGTCGTATGATTTACTATTTTTAACGTACCAAGCTAACGTATTTAAAGATATTATTAAAAGCTGATTGTTGAGATATGAAATTTTGAAGTAACCGCCTTTTAAAAAATCATTATCTCCAGTCAAATCCAAGCCGTACGGTTTCCAAATCTCAGTTAAATTTTTCAATAGTGAAGATCCTTTCTCAAAAGTGTCGTGAACATACTCGTCATTGTTACCGATTGTAGGTATCACTTTAATCCTATTTAAATCGAAATATCTTTTATAGTAATCTACCGCTCTATTATGTCCATCTATAACTTCCAGCGCAGTTCTAGGTAGTTTGGTGTCTCTGTCATGTCGAACAACATCTCCAGTATCGATAATAAAGTCGATTTCAGCTGCTAACTTTGAGCTCATAAACTGGTAACTGGATTTTATAAGGTCGATCGGGCTGTCACATCCACTACCTAATGCTCCATATTTTCCTACTTTTATGGATGACTTAATTCCTACCTCGTTACGGTGGCAGTAGCTTTCTAAGCTGGAATTTTCCAAGTAGTTTGGGTCAACGTGTATATCGGTTATATGTAAAAACTTCCCTAGTAATGTTTGGGGTGGGTTTAAAGGCTTAGTATCTGCAACCGAGATCGGATTAGCTACTAAAGAACTAATGAATGTCGCTTGTACAGTTAATACGAAGATTTGCATGTTTATATTTGTTTTTTATAGCTATCTTATCGATGATTTAGAATTTTTATATACTGCATGTATTATGCTTTGAGTATAGTTTCATATAGTATGTATAAAAATAATATTCAAAAACTATATATTTATTTACTCAATAAGGGCGATATACAATTTCGTAAGTTGGGTGGAGTACCGAGTCAATTAAAAATAAATATGTACTATTGCTCCAATTGGTTTATGTTTCGTATACATATTTATATTATAAAATTAGTCAAGACACTACCCCTTTTAAAAGTTGGATTTTTTTTTCTTTTTGTAGTATTTTTAATCTAAGAGCTGTCCTTTTATATTCCTCCAATTAGAAATTATTAGTTTAAATTCTCTACTTTTATTCGAAAAAATATACTAGAATCTAAAGTTTAAATTTAGTTAAGACGTCTTTGTGGACAATCATATAGCCTTGTAGGCGAACAACATAAGCTTTATTCATTGTGTGGTAATCCTGTTGCTTTTTTCTGATTCTCTCTCTTCAGTCTCAACTCAGTGCGATTATTTAAAAGGAATTAGTCCAGAGTATCTGTTTCACATCACTGTTTTTTGAATTTTCACAAATTTAATGCTTAAGCGTTGGCTTTCAAAAAAAGGTATTAAAACATAATACTGAATATTGAATTTTAATTATAAAGTTAAATATGTATAAAGCATTAAAAATTATTAATTAACTTTATAAATAAAAATACAACCAATATTTAACAAAGGCCAAATATTTGCTAAACTTTTTTTATAAGATTGAAGTATATATATATTATAAAATTTTAGGTCAGAAGTAAATATTTACTTTATTTTTAAATTAAAGTATTTATATAATCCTTACCTATATGATTACATAAAGCTATATAAAGTTTTATTATAAGGTTAAAAATATAGTTTTTTGATTTAGACTATTTAAGACAACTATAATACTAAAAATAGTTTATTTTATTTTATTTTATTGTTAATGCAGATATCTAATATATAATAACTATAGTTTAAGTTGCAATTTTTTTAACAAAATTACTCAAAATAGAAAAAATAATAATATTTTTTGCTAAATAAATTTTTTCTATTAAATATTAAAATGTATATTATTTAATTATAAATATTATTTTAGAAAAGTAATATAATATTGGAAAATAGCTAATAGTATCTTTTAATATGCTAATAATTATATAATACTATAACTTCTATTTAAACCATTTTGAACTATTAACTTTACTTAGAAGCTTAAAGTTAAAATGGCAATATTTTTAAAAAGCAGATGACTTAATTAAACTATATATAAAATACTGTATATATTAGAATAAAAAAAACAAAAAGTTAGATTAAATTAAACTTAGTTTCTAAAAATAGGTACATTTTTTACTAGTATTAAATTAGTTTTTTATAAAATTTAGTTAAAGAGATAAAAACTTAAAAGGTACAAGTAATTATTTTACTACTACTAAAAGTGTTATTATTTGCTAAGCTTTATAAAATATTTTAAACTTTTATTTATTAAATACTAAAATTAATAGTAAAAAAATTAAGTAAATTGTTATGAAATCTAACTAAATCTTTATTAGCTATTTTATAACTAATAATATTTAAAAAAATAATATTTAAAAAGTATTATAATTACAAAATATTAATTTTTAAAGTTTATTAAAAATATTTAAATAATAAACTTATATACTAAAATTTTGAAAAAAATAAATATAGTAATTTATAAATTGTTTTTATTTACTTAATATATATTTATTATTTTATTTTAAAAATAATAATAATTATATATTTATAGCTTTTTTAAAAAACTTATTATATAACTTAACTTTTATTTAGTATTTATTAATAAAAATTTCTATTTAAAGTATATAATAAAATTTTATTATATCAAAAAAAATTTATCTTAATTTAATTAAATTTTTTAAAAACCTTTTTTTTAAAAAAATTTAACTTTTAAACTTAGTTTTCAAAATAATATTATTAAAAAGTTATAGTAAAATTAGTATATAAAATTAGTAAAAAAATAATGATAAAACTATAAATATAGAGCAAATCTATTATAAAATAATATAATATATTAAAATTTTTATTATAATAATATTATAGCTTATATAAACTAATACTAAATTTGAATTTTAATATATATATATATCTATATTTTTAAAAACTAATTTAAATAATATTAAAATATTTTTATTAAAATAAATTTAAATATATAATTAGTAAAAATATTTTTATATTACTATTAGACTATAATTATAATTTAAAAAAGGTAATTATAGCTTATAAAAGATAAAATACTAGTAATAATTTTCTTTAAAAAAGTTTTTATTTTTTATTTTCTATTTTTTAAAAATATTTTTACTTTTTTAATTATTTTAAAAAAGTTTTTAATAATAAAAATTTACTAAAATCTTAAAATATTATTAAAAAATTAAAAGCATATTTATAAAAACTATATATATATAATTAAAAAATTTAGCAAATAATATTTTAATATTAATCTAATATAAATATATATATAATTAACTTAAGTATATTATTACTAATATATATTTAAATAATTACTACTTATAATATAAATTATATTTACTAGTTTAAAATTATATTTAATTTAATTAAGTTTTAATATATTTATTTTTTAATAGTTATACTTAAAAATTATAAATTTAAAATGCAATTATATATATATTATATTAATTTAATGCTATTTAATTAGCATTTTATTTTATACTTAGTTTTATAATATTAATAACTATTTTATTAACTATTAAATTTATATTAATATTTAATATAATTAGCTATTAGTAAGTTTTTAATAATGATAAAATAGTTAAAAAAGCTTTCAAATTTTTTAAAGCAAGAAATAGTGCTAAAAATATTGAAAAATTATTATAAAATAAAACTTTATTTTTATTTTAAAGTTTTATCATTACTTCTATTTATTTAAATACTTTTTTTTTTTATAAAAAAAACTTTAATAAAATAGATTTTAAATTTAAATTATACTTTATTTAAAAAAATTAATTTATTCTATTTTATTTTTTACTACTAGCTTTTAAATATAGTAAAGTTATTTAAAATCATATTATAATAATAAAAATAATATTTATTTATAATTATTTCAAAGATTTTTTTAAATTTATATTCTTTTTTTTATAAATTAAACAAATAATATTAATAAATTAAAGATTTAAAAAAATACTAAAAAATATAATTTTTATTAAATATTACTAGCTTTATCAAAATTGCTAAATGTATATATATATAATTTCTAACTACTAAATTTAAATATATATATAAAGTAATAATATATATTAATTTTTTTTAAGTTAAAAAAAGAATAAATAAATTTTATAAACTAAAAAAAGCACTATATTATATTATTAATTAAATAAGTATTATTTATTATGAAATAAATATATCTAGTACTAAGTAGCCATTTTTAGCACTATTAAAAATTATATATAAAGTTTAAATTATAATATAAAATTACTAAATAGTTGACTTATTCTCAATTTTAACTTATATTAAATAGTATATTAGTATTAGTTACAATAGCTAATGTTAGAAATTCTTAATTATTAAAATATTTATTATAAGTTAGCATAATTTTTAATTTAATACAATTAGCTATTATTAATATTTTTAATTTAATATTATAGAATTTAGATATAATATTTTATTTAATTTAAAGCTAAATAAAAAATTTAATAGCTTAAAGATTAAAGTATATACTTTAAATTAGATAATTATAAAAATAAGTAAAAATCTACTTTAAAAATTAAAAATATTTCTTTAGAAATTAAAACAATAAAAAATATCTTATTAAGATAAAATATTCCTAGCAGCAATATATAATATAAACAAATATATCTAGTTTACTAAAATTATACTAAATATTTAAAAAAAATTAAACTTGGTAAAATATATTTATTTTAAATAAATTTAATTTTTAGAAATTTGATAGTTTATAAATTAAAATTTTAATTTATACTTTAAGATCTCTTTAAAAATCTTAGAATTGAAGGAATAAAGTATCAAACTTAAAACAATATATCTAACTACCAAGATAGACAGATATTTTGATAGTATATTAAATTTTATTCTTTTATGTTACACAAAATAACCTAGGAAAGGCCAATATGTTAATATTTAGATAATATATTTGAGCATTCGAACTTATGAGAGACATATTTTTGAGTTAAAGTCTAAACAATATCAATTAATAACCATCATACCTAATCACGTTGTTATAAAATTAAGGATTTGATATAAATCCCAGCTTATAATTAATTAAATGTTTATTAGCAAATCAAACTATTTATTAGTTAATAAACATTTACGATAACTAATTAAGGTTCTTAGCAATTTCTTCAAGTAAAGCGCGAGAAGACCTCTTAACTTGTTGAAAGTTAATCTCAAAGCCTTGTTCTCCACCATAGTAAGGATCTTTTATAATTCTGTTTCCTTCTGGATCATAATCGCCAAGCAAACTAACTTTATAAAAGCTTAACATAAATATGAATAAAAAAATATACTTTTAGCGTTAGTTTCGACTTTAGACTGGGCTAGTAGTTTTTTGATATTGCTAATGTTTTCTTCATCCATACCAAGTATATAGTCGAAATTTTGGAAATCTACAGTTGATAACTTTTAAAAGTAGCAAATTAGTTAAATAAAATTCTAAACTAAAATAAATTACCTGTCTACCAGTATGTTCGACCTTAACCCCATTCTCTTTGCATTTTTTCACTGATCTTGTATCGGGAGGATTTCCAATCTTGATATCAAATTTAAAAAGATAAGTAAATATAGATACTTACATGAAAGGAAGAAGTTCCACAGGAATCTATTTTGCCCAACTTCAAATGACTAAATTCAGTTTCGTAAGTGTGTTTAAATACAGCTTCAGCCATAGGAGATCTACATATATTTCCTAAAGTTTATAAATATTATTACATTTATAATTTATTGGTATTGAGAACTGTACCTAAGCAAACAAATAGTATGTTGGGTGTTTGAGGTGACATTTTGCAAGTTGTATGAGTAAAAGATACTTTTTGTAGAATGTTATCGAAATTTATGAATACATCACACTTCTTATTTTTTAATTTAATTGGCTATAAAAATTAAGGCTGAAAACGCTAGTTGTAGTCAGTTCATAAAAGTTTGTGCGATATAGATGGTGTAACTTAGGCTGTTTGTAACTTTCAGAGTAAAAATAAATATAAGGTACATGTGCTACCAAAAATATATTCAGTAGCATCTATTTTGCTTTAATTTTATACTTGTATACATTAAGTGAAGCTTATAGTACATGTGAACTATGGAGAAGTGCCCCTTGGAATAATTCGGCATCAGTCTTGTTCACCTCGCTCTTAGTACCAGCGCAGCGCTGATCTAAATAGCTTTCTATCATTGGTACAATATTAGGACGTTTTGTGTACTACCTTCTGTGGGTTTAGGCAAATGGTTAGTGAAGTTTCTGGGGCTATCTGAAACTACCTGATCCGTTACTACAACAGTAAGAAAAGTATTTTCTGATATCTGACTTTACTTTTAGTTGGTTAGTCATCTTATCCTTTTATCTAATAAATCTCTTTAATCCTTATCTCTTTAAACACGAATAACTCGATATATTAAACTTTATAATTTATTTAGAATATGATAAATTAAATGCTTTATATGTTACAAAGACTGCTCGTTTATATAAATAACCTATAGGGATAATAATATATATAGCTTGTGAGAATTTATTAATTCTTTGATAGCTTTCTCCTATAAATCTTTCTTCCAAAGTAAAAATAAGGTTTCTTTGATTGTGCTAAATTTTTATATTAAACACTGCAATTTTGGTATTCCAGAAACAACAAATGCGGTGTTTTACAGTATATAATAGGCTAAATTGAAGAATTTGATGTAAAATAACACAGATTTATATTCTTAAAGTCAAAATATAAAAGGGTAGCCTCTAGTGTCTTTTGAAAGGTTAAAAGCCAATCTACCACCCGCTTTTAATTTTAAAATATGCTTTCAATTAATTCACTCACTTTATATGCATATAAATAGCGACAATAATATTGTATTTATGTGTTTTAGAAAACTGGACGGATACGCTAGTCATATTTAATTACAAATGCATAAAATGTTGAAAAGTATACAATCCCCCTAAATACCGTAAAATTTGAAATATCCATTTCTAAAAAAATCAATGTTTCAAGTTAGAAAAAAATTTTGAAGCTTGCTGATTGAAACGGAACCATTTTAATTATCCAGCTACATAAAGCCTATGTCGAAATATTTGTAATGTCCAAAGTTTTCTATTATCTGGTTTAAATGTAGTTTAAAAATTACAATATATTTTTTCAACAATTCTTAATTTAAAGTTTGAACTTTTCCTTTCTCTTACTTAAAGAATTAATAGTACTACCGCTCTCTATATATGTCACTAGCTAAATTAAAAGAAGCAAAACTGTAAAATATCTGACATCTAAATTTTAATTTTTCTTTATATAGTTTTTTTCTTAATAGTATAAACCATACAGATTCAACCAATCCTTACAATATTACTTTGTTAAGTAGTGCTTAGGGCATTAATTTTTTTTGCTGGAATAACAAGGTAGCTTAGCAACTAGAATAGTAATAAGAAGCTAAAAAAAATTTCAGAAAAATAATAGTTCTTAAACTAACAACTTATTTTAGTCTATTAGAGCTTTTTAAAAGTGCCCAACTACTAGTTTTATAAAAGCTCATTATTAAGGTTATATAACCTATATTATTATCTAATATAAAAATTAAAAAGTGTATTAAAAGGCTTTACTAGTTTAAAAAAGCTAAATAACTAAGAAATAGATAATTATTTTATAGCAAATGAAAAATTCTAATAAACTGGTTTATTTTTTTAAATACTTAATATAATTATTTAGATTTTTTATTTACTTTTATAACAAAAAAGAGTATATAATACAATATATTTATTATAAAACACTAGTTTTTAAAACAAAAATTTAAAAAAAATAATTTTTTTATTAATTTAAAATAAGTATATAAATTTTAACTTTATTAAAATTAAAATATTCAAGCTTAGCTAGTAACTTTAAGTAAATGAATAAAAATTTAAAAAGTATACAAAAATTTAAAAGTTAATTAGTTTTATTTTACTAATTATTTTTAATAATTTCTACTTTTGCTAAATACTTTTTTTTATTTTATTTATATATATGCATTTATTTACTTTAAACTGATAACTATATATTAATTCTTAATAAATTAACTTTTTTTAGTTGTTAATAAAAATAATTAATATTAAAAAAGCCTTGTTTTATTTTTTATAGTTTTTTTAATTATAATTAAAATTTTAAAAAACTTTTTTTATTTTTAGTATTATTATAATAATAGTACTTTTTTTAATAAATTATATTATAAAATAAAATTTTCAAAATTAGTAAAAAACTAAAATAATAATAATAAATTTTAAATAGTAATAAAGCTTTAAAAAAGTATAAATTTAAAAAAAAATGTATATAAAGTAGCTAATATAAAACAAAACTATCTAGTTAAATAAAATTTATATATTATTTAAAAATTATTATTTTATTTTTGTGTTAAACTAATATTATAATTAATAATTATATTTTTTTTAACTTTTATTTACTATTTTTATAACATTTATTAACTTATAAACTAAGCTTTTATTACCTTTTTTATATTATTTTAATTTAAATCTAAGTAGTATATTTTTAATATACTATATAAAGTAGTAAATAATTTTAATATTTTTTAGCTATAAAGTTTAGATTTATTTTTTATTATATTAAAAATTATTTTTATATTTAGTATAAATTTAAAACTTGATAAAAAAATTAATTTTAATTTTTTAACTTTTATAATTTTAATAAATTATAAATATTATATTAAAATTTAGTATTAATTAAAGCTAAATTAATAGTAATACTTTATAAAATAAACTGATTAAAAAGAGTTTTACATTTGCATTAATAAAACTAATATTTTTTAATTTATTTTTAAATAATTTAATAAATAATTTAAAATATTAAAAGTTAATATTTCAAATATATATTAATTTAGTTTTAATTTTAGTTGACTTTTTATTAATTTTATATATTAATTATTAAAGATAGATTAATAGCTTAATATAGTAAAAATATAAAAAATAAAAAGTATATACTTTTAGAATTATAAAAAAATTAAATTTTAAATTTTTTTAAATAAGTTAAATAGATAAATAAACTATTTTAAAATTAATATACTATTTAAAAATTTTTAATATAATATTTATATTATAATATTAAAATAATATTAAAAAATTATATATAAAATACTTTAATAATAGTATTTTTTTAGTTTAATAAATATATATCTATTTATAATTTTAACTTTTTTAATATTTAAATTATAACTATTTAAAAATAATATTATAGCTTTTTTACTAAGTAAAAAAAGTTAAATTATATTAAAAGTTTTTATTTATTTATAACTATAAGCTATAAATACTTAAATTAATAACTATAAGTTTAAACTATTTTATTAAAATTATATAGTTATAAGTTATATATTTTATAACTATTTGTAGCTTATTTTAAATTTACTTTACTAGTATTTTTTATAACTTTTAGAACTTTTTTAAAGTTAAATATACTTAATATAGTTTTATAAATTATTAAAAAACTTTTTTTATATATAAAAAAAGTAAAGTATAATTTTTATAATTTTTTTAGCACTTTTTTAAATAAACTTTATAGATTTTTTAATTTTTTTTAGATATAGTTTAAATTATAAATAACTTTAATAGTAAAAGCTAATTTAAAAGCTAAAAACTAATAATTTAAATAAATAATATATTAAATTTAATATTTTTTCTAATTATTATAATTATAAAGAAATAATTACATTATTAATTTATAATAAAGTTATATATTAAAATAGTTTTATAGTTTATAAAAAAACTTAAAATAAACCCATTTAGATAAAAATATTTTTTAATTTATATATTAAAAAATATATTAGTATTAAAATTATTTTATATATATATTAAAAGCTTTAAATTTTAATAAAATTAAATTTTTTTTATACTTTTAAAATAAAGTTTTAAAATTTAACTTTAAAATTATTTAAATTTTTAAATTTTTAAAAAAGGATTTTAGATAGTTAATAAACTTTTTTATTTTAAAAACTTTACTTTTTAATTATACTAACTATTTTTTAATAATTTTAATATAATTTTATAATAAAGTACTATTTTTATATTTTAAAAGGCTAAAAAGTTATTTACTTTTATTTATATTAAAAAATCTTTATAGCTCTACTACAAAATATTGAAAGTATAATTTTCTATTTTATAAAACTAAATATATAAAGTTATCTAATTTTTATAGTATATATTATTAAAAAAATAGCTTTAAATATATAAAGTTATATAATTTTTATAGTATATATTATTAAAAAAATAGCTTTAAATATATAAAATATATTTAATTTAGATTAATTATACTAATATTAGCTATTTTAAGTTTTAAAATAGTAGACTAAAGCTTTAAATTTAAATTACTATAATTTTCTACTTTATATAAATTAATTATAAATATATTTTATTATATATTTATAACATTATTATTATAATATATTTAAATAATTTTTTATAAAGTATACTAAATATTATTAGACTTTTAATATATATATATTTTAACTACTTTTATTAGTTTAACTTATTTTTTTATTTTTTAAAATTAAAATTAGCTATTTTTAAAAGTTTTTGATATTTAAAATTTTAACTATATAAAAAAGTTAAAAATTTTATTAAAATAAAAAGCTAAAAACCTTTAAAGCTTAAAAATTTTAAATATAATATATATATAGCTATAAAATAAATTAATGTAAATAAAATATAAATTTATTACTATATTATAAAGTTTTTATATACTTTATTTTTACTTTATTTTATTTTATATAAGTAGTAAATAAGTATAAAATCATACTTATTTTATAAATATATTAGTATATTAACTAAAAAATTAATAATATTATATATTTTACTATAAAAAATATCATTATATTTTTTAAATATTTAAAATTCTAGCTAAATATACTTTATATAAAATAATATAATAAATATAATCTAAAAAAGTATATAAATAGCTATTATAATCTAAAGTTTTAAATTTTAATTAATATTTTAATAATACTATATAACTATAAAAAATGAAATTAAGTATTAAAATATTAATTTATATTATTAGTTTTAAATTAAATTAATTTTAATAAATGTATTTATATAAAAAAAATAGTAATTTTTTCAACTTTTAAAATTTAAATAAAGTAAAATTTTGAAATTAATAAATAAATAAATAATTTATATATTTTAAAGCTATTAATAAGTGATATAAAAGTTAGCTTATAGTAATACTTTTAATATTAAATAATTAATAAATATATATACTTTTTTTAATAAAGCTAAAAATATACTACTAAAAAAGTAAAGTATATTAATAAAAACTTAGTTTATACTTTTAAAAAAATTTAATTAATTATATAAAACATTTTACTAAAAGTAAGTTATAAAAGTATAAAAGTAAAAGCTTATTATTATAATTAAATATTATTATTTTTTTAATAGTTTTATTAATAAAATTAGTAAAAAATATATAAAAATATAGATTAATAATAGTAGCTAAAATTTTAATATATTATTTTAACTTATTTAAATAATATTTTACTTAATTATATTATAAAAATATAATTTAAAATATTTTATTTATAGCTTGGTTATGCAATTTTATTTGTAGCTTTTATTTTAGCTAATATTTTTTATTTAATAATTTAAAAGTTTATAAATTTAAATTTAATTTTTTTTTGCTATTTTTAAAATTTTTAAATAAATATTTTATTTTATTTAAAGCTATATTTATTATATATAATTAAATATTCAAACTTTTAGTATTAATAATAGCAAACTTTAAAAATTTATCATTACTTAAAAATAAAAATATCAATTTAAAATTTTACTTATATAATATAAAAAGCAAATTAAAATAAAGTGAATAAGTTATTAAAAATTAGTTTAAAAATCTAAAACTATAAATAAAAATATATAGTTATAATTTAATGTATAAAATTAGTAAAATTTTTGAAAATAAATATTATAATAATCTAATAGGTTAAAAATATTTTATTTTATTTTATTTTATAATTAAAGGTATTAAAACTATTTAAATAAATAAAATATAATAATAAAAAATTAAAATAAAAATATATAAAATATTATATTTATTAATTAATATAATAATATATTTAAGTATTTTTTACTAATAATAATTTTTTTAAGCTTTATAATATTTTTATTTATTTATTTAAAAACAAATAAATGTTTATAATTAAATAAAATTTATTTAAAAGTAAAACATAAATATAAAAGTACTAACTTCTTATTTTAATTATATTTAATATATAATTTTTAACTTTATTTTTCATTTACTGCTTTTCAGAATTTAATAACAATTAAATTTTAAATGTATTTATAGTAAATAAAGTACTATTATAATAAATACATTTTAAATCAAATTTAAACTTATAAAATTTAAAGATTTAAATATATTTATATTATTTTTAATTTTACTTAAAATTAATAAAAAGTTGATAAAAATATAAAGTTTATTATTAGCTTTTAAGTTTTAAACTATTTTCTAACTTTTTAATTTTTAATATTATATCTAAAAGTTTTTATTATAATGAAAAAATTTACTAAAATTTTAATATATAGCTAAAAACAAATATTTAAAAATATTCTTACTAGGTTTTAAATAAATTTAAATTATTTAACTTATTTTAATTAATAATTTATATATATATTTTTTATAATTTTTATCTTAATAATAAAGCTATACCAATTTAAAAATTATGTTTTAACTAGATAGCATAGATTTATAAATAATTATATAGCTAAGTGATTAGAAAAATTTTTGCTTAATTTTTAGCTAAATTATTTTATAAATTCTTTCTTTTTTTTAATCTTCTTTTAGCTTAATCTCAAAATAAAATTTCAACTTAGTTTATTACATATTTCATTTTGACTTAATGTATTTTTTATAAATATAAAATATATCTTTTTCTTTCTAAAATACATTTATAAAAATATATCATTTTTCAGATTATTTTATACAGTTTAAATTTAAATTGGCTTAACTTTTTAAAAAATGTATCTTAAAGCTTAAGAATATTTTGCTTTTGATCTAACTAAAAAACTGATTATTACGATTAAAATTTTGATTTAATAAAAAATGCATTTATATCCTAAATTAAGTATTTTTTCAAAGCGTTGTGATCTGAATGTTAAAAAATAAATTTTCTATTTTTTTGATATTTATATGTGTTAATGTATTCATTTTTATGCGCATAATATATCATAAATTTGATTGTTTTTAAGTTTTTTAAATATATTTTCCTGACATTCCAGTCGTATCTGTACATGAAAACTTTTAATTTGCTTTATTAAAGTTTAATTCCATATCCAAAATTTTGACAAACCAGTAATTTTACTTGATGGATATGCGGCTTTCGTAATGAGTGTGAAATAATTAGTCAAATTAATGCAAATAAATTAAATTAAAAAGACTATGCGACTCGATTTTCAGCATTAAATTTGAGCGTACCCCTTTCAAGGAGGAGAGTCAAAGTATATACAACAAAATAAACATATAGCTACAATTAGCTTTTGCTTTAGGAAATATAAAACCGATTTATAACTTTATAAAAATAGCAAAGGCAGTAAAAATAGCACATTATAAATACAAAGTACAACGAAATATCTGCGAAATAAAATTTTATATCCTAAACTTCAATTATCTTTTATAATTTATAAGTACGAATTTTAAATAATATCAAAATTATGTCGTTAGATGCTCAAACTTTACAACCACAACCGACCTGGAAACTTCAGGATAGCGTATCTAAAGGTTCTACGGCCTCTCAAAATATACCGGATTTTATTAAATACGAGAATCAAAATTTACCAGTACCCCCTCCACCTTCACGACATCCTAGCGAATGTTCTAAAAACGGGCCCACCGAATTAGCATATCAATCTCCTGCACTTATTAACGGAAAATTTCCTTATGAAGTAATACCTGCATTTAATCAACCGCTTTTACTACCGCCAATAAGTCTACCTTACGGCTTTTTAAACAGAAGTACAAATTCATACTCATCTCTTTCTTCAGCTATAAACTACAATAGTGAGGATAATTATATAATGCAGGCCATAGACACAAACTTTACTATAAATCAAATACAGCATCCAACAATCCCATACGGTACATATAACGAATTTATTGATAACAACCAGATTGTAGACCCTTTAGCAAAGGAACCAATGTTCTCTAATTTTACAGTTCAGTCTCCACCCATAGATTTACCGTTTATCGGCTTCAGTGATAAAAATTCTGATTTAGTACATAATATTGATGTTCCAAACATGCATAACATATACAACCCACCGTACAACTATCACTCTATTATAAACTATCAGAATTCTCAGTTAGGAGCCGGCAATGTACAGATACAGCCTTCTCACACTTCAAATATAAACAACGTCAGATTTGATTATCTTAACTATCGGAACAACGATGACCCCTCTGCAACCATAACCACGAAAAATGGCACACTGTACTCACAAATACCTGATATTATAAGTCAGAAGTTACCTCCCAAAGGCAGAGCAGAAAATTGGACTCATGAGGAGACGCTTACCTTCATAGACATTCTGACCAAGAATAAAAAAGGATTTCAAAGTATCCGCCAAAATCAGGAGCTATGGACTCAAATTACTGAAGAATTAAAAGCTAAAGGGTTCGAGCGTACAAAGGATAAATGTAAGAACAGGTGGAAGGTCCTAGTTGCTAAATATAAAAGAAATTGTATGAAGTTGAAAGAAAACCCATACTCTGTAAACTTTCTCGAACTTGAATATTTCACCGAGCTAAAATATTTGTTAAAAGATTTTTATTTTTATGACGACGGTAAAATGAAAAGGATCAAAAAACGGACAGCCTTAGATATATACTAGCTTCTTTAGCTTAAAACTGTAAATAACTAGAATAAATAGATTAATTGTTTTGTATTTTTATTTTTCAAAATTTAGTATACCATTATTTAATATCTCTATAAATAACATATTTATTACTAATTTCTACTTATTTCGAAAATTGAGATAGTTAGCTTTAAATTTGCAGTATATATAGGCGTAAAAGTTTATTTTATTAAAAATTATAAGCTTTATTAATGTATTTTAAAATCGATACTTTTTTTTCTTGGATATGCTTAAATTTTAATTCTATTAAGCTATACAATATAGCCATTTGTTGATACTATTCTTCTATAAGATTTAGATTTTCTAGAGCCCTTTATTACGTAGTTATTAAATAGAAACCAATAAAAATACACTAATTAGTAGTTTGCATATTATTTTACCGTTTTTCTGGATAATTTATATTAATTTTACTTAATATCCACAATTAAAGGAAGTCCAATATTTTATAGAGGAGATTAGTATCAAAAACAAACAGTCGTATTTCTAAAAATATAAGCTTAATTGATATACTCAGTTAATTTTATTTAGCTATTTTCAATTATCTCGCCTAATATTTTGTGTATGCAAATACATCAAGTTTTATAGCAATGTAATCACTAATGGATCGAAAACTTAGGCATATAAAAATTGTAATATCTCCTTTCTATTAATTATTAGTGAGAAACATTTTGGTATAGCTTTTAGCTTAACACCGAATAGATTAGCATTAAAGTGATGAAGGATGGGAAATTTAGATTACCTTTAATAGATAATATTTTACGCTATGGGATTAAGCTTTGCGACCTGCAAGGTATAAGTAAAATAAGCTTGTATTGTGTCACCAGCAATGATAGGAGAGCAACAACTAAATTTACAGATTAAAAATATATGTTTTAAAAAATTGAATGCTAATATCATTTTTGATAAAAATCTTTGCAAGCTTGGCTAGAAATTAGTATGTTTAGAATAACCCGCACGATTGAACCATTTTGGTCACCAGTAAAGTTTGATAAATTGCATTGGTTGTAAATCAAAACATAAACAAAAGGTGTTTACCTTTTTTATCTCCCCTTTTAGAACTGGATCCTCTGAAACGAATGCACTGCAAAAAAAAATAGCATAGAAATGTCAAGTACGTAAATGGATGGAAATCATGTAAAAGGTTGTATATAGAGAGTACAATTGGATTACTCGTTTTTTGACCAAACCCCTTTTCGTAAAATTTTGGAGGTTAATAATATAAGCTTTGCAGTATTGACTTAATTAAGCCCAATATAACTTATTTGTTAAGACAAAAATATTGTTTTATCATTTTTAATATAAAGTATTTTTGAAAGGCTTCTAGGCCCAAAATAAGGAGATTTACAGTTTAAGTCTAAATGCATTGCTTTTACTCACTAGTTCATTTTAATTAAAATTCTTTATAATAGTTTTTAGTAAATTTTAATAACAAAAGTGGAAATTTAGATTGCTTTTTCTCATAATTATTTATTTGTGGTAAAATTATTCAAAACTATATTCCCAATACAAAATTAGGTCATTTAATTCCTCCCCTTCATATTAATTTACCTTTGATATAACTAACAGCTATATTTTTTTAAATAATATTTTATTTTTGGTTTAAAATTTTACAATTAAAAATATTAGTATACAGAAATGTGGAGAAATAACATTTTTAGTTTGCTAAGTACTTAAATTATTAAAAATATTGAAATTAATATGAATATTTTTGAAATTCAATTTTTATATTATTTAGAGTTTAAAAACTCTAATATACCCTATATATTTTTAAAGTTTAAACTTTAAAACCTCTATGTTAACTTTAAGTATATAATTAAATAAGTAAACTTATATATAAAAATAGTAAAAAAATTATAAAACTATATACTATATATTATAAAAATTAGAGGATTTAAATTTCTAATCTTACTTTATAGCTACCAAAGTGCAGTTTTAAAATATACAATCTGAAAATTTGAGTTAGTAGGTTATCTAAATAGCTTTTTTAGAATATTTAAATATAAAAATTATTAAAATTTTAATAAAAATTCTATTATTTTTTTAATCTTAAAAGCTAATAAGTATTCTATTTATATAATATTATTTTAAAACTTTTATACTATCTTTATTAAAGCTAATTATAT
>JAWQFY010000740.1:10083-21655 GCA_037055185.1 Capillidium rhysosporum | reverse complement strand
TATTATATTATAAATAAAATAGAGTATAGTATTTATAAAATGTTAAAAAATTAACTATAATATTAAAACTTATTTTAAATAGTTTTAAAAAGTTAATATAAAGGTTTAAAGTTAAATAAACTTTTAAAATAATTTAAAAATAGTTATAATATATAAATATATAAACATTTTTAAATATATTACTTATATTAAAAATGCTATTTAAAGTTTTTAAAAAAGTATTTTATATATATTAATATTAAATTAGCTAAAATTTAAAGTAAATTATAAACCTAAGTTCAAATATTTATCTAAAAATTAATTAAATTTAAAGCTAAAAACTATATTATAAAGTATAAAAAAGTTTGTTAATATAAAAATAATTTTAAAAAGTATAAAATCTACTACTAAATTTTACTATAATATATTTAACTTTTATATATTATTATTTTTTTATAACAATTATTTTAAATTTTTTTAAAAGCTTTTTAAATTATATAATAAAATATTTTTTTATTTAAAAAGTAAAAAATATTTAACTTTTTTAATTGTAACTTACTTATTATATTTATATTTTTATAAACTATTTAATTTTTAGTATACTTTATTAAAAAAAAATTAAATTTTAAAATTATTAAGCTATATTAATATTTTAAAATATATTTTTATATATTTAATTTTTAGACTAGCTTATACTATTTTAATTATAATTAATACTTATTATAAAATACAATTTTTCTAAATAATTACTTTTTAATAATTTTTATATAAATTTTAATTAATTTAAAATCTTTAATATAAGCTAGTATAAAATACTTATATATAAAATTTTCATTCTTTTATATAATAATAAGTAGATTTTATATAGTAAAATATAGTAAAATATTTTTTAAAACTTAATTTTTTATACTTTTATTATACTTTTATATAATTTTATATTTATATATATTAACTTTATTTAGTAAAGTTTTTTTATTAAATTTATATATTTTTTATATAAATTTAATAATTAATTTTTTTAATTTAACTATTAAAGCTTATAGCTTTAAATTTAGCTAGCTAAATATAAAAGTTTAATATTTTATTGATTTTATTAATTTTTGCATTTCATAATAAAAATATAATTTTTTTTAAAGCTTTTTTATCAAAAAAATTTTTTATTAAAGTAAATTTATTTTTTAAATTAAATAAAGTTAAAATTAGTTAAATTTTAGCTAATTTTTATTAATTATTAAATTAATTTTAAATTTTATATATATTATCAATTTTTTTAAATTTTACTTTAAATATAATATTATTTTAATAGCTAAATATTTTATTATTTATAATACTAAAGTTTATAAATATTTAATATTTATTTAGTTTTTAATTAAATTAAATAACATATTTATATTTATATTTATATTTATATTTTAAACTAAACCTTACTTATTTTATTTATAAAAAGTTATAAATTATATTTTTTTTACTAATAATTTTACTACTCTATAATAAGCTTTTCTATTATATATATAAGTTTATATTAGTTAAAAAAATAATAATTTATAATTAAGCTATTTAATTATATTATTATATATATTTATATTAAAACTTTTTTAATAACTTTATATTTAAAAAATAGTAAATTATTTTTTTTAATTATTTTAAAGTTATTATTATATTTAATAGCTAAAATTTACTTTTAAAAAAATTTTTTTCATAATAATTAAATATTAAATACAAGCTATTTATTTTAATAAAAAAATTTAATAATAAGTTAATATTACTTTAAAAGTATATTTATAAAGTTAAATATATATTTTTGTACTTATTTTAGCTTTTTTTATAATAATTATAGTAATAGTATAAATAATATATAATTATGATTATTAAAAAGTTATATTTATTTTAATAAAAATATTCCCTAATTTAGAAAAAAAAGTATAATATTATTAGTATAGCTAATTTTAAAAAATATAATAAAATTAATAAATAAAAAAACATTTAAAATAAGCTTTTTAAAATTTATTACCTTTTTTATAAAGTTATTTTAAAAAAAATAAAGTAAGATTTTAATTTAAAGTAAAATAAAAATATTAAAAAAAAGTAAAAAAGTAAAAAGTTATAAAAAAATATAAAAATATAAAATTGCTAAATAGTAATAATAAAAAACTAAATTATATAAGCTATTATTATTTTTAAAAAGATAAATTAAATAAAATAAAAATAAAATTAAGTTATATTATAAAGTAGGTAAATTTAGTTAGTTTAAATATTTTATTATTTTATTATTATTTTATTAAATTAGTATATAAAATAATTAATTTTTTTTAATATTTTTTTAAATTTTAAAATTTTACTTTTTTAGTTTAAATTGGTAATTTATATTTATATTTTGAAAATTAATTTAATTTAAAATTTTAATTTATAAATTATTAAATATAATATAAGTAAAATTATAATATTTTTAAAAATATTTTATTTTATATAATAAAAACAATAATTAATTTTAGAATACTTATTATATTACTTAATTTTTTTAATAGTTTAATTTATTAAAAAAATATTTTAATTAGCTAAAGTTATAAGTAAATAACTTAATATTTAGAATATTTTTAAATATTAAAAAAATTATTAAAAAACTAATATATAGTTATTTTAATATTATATACTTTTTTTAGCTACTATTTAAAACTTTTTAAGTAATACTAAAAAATTTTTAATATATATTTACCTATTTTTTAAAGAAAAATTATTAAATATACTTAAAAACTATAAATTAATTACTTTTTTTAAATATAAATATTAAACTTTTATTTTATAATATAAAGACTTTTACTATTTTTTATTTTTTATTTTTTTAGTATTGAATTTAGATTATAGTAAAAATATATCTTTTTTTAAATTTTTATAGCTTTATTTTAAACTTAGATTTTTAGTTTTTATTTATATAACTTTAAAAAAGTTTAATACTTTTACTTTAAATAAAAATTTTAACTAATAATATTTCTATCTTTTTTAATAGCTTATAAAATATAATTATTAATATTATAGCTTAGTTTATTTATAAATAAATAAGTAATATTAAAATTAATTATTTTAAATTTGCTATTATATATTTTTACTTTTTTACTTTTTAATTAGCTTTTTAAACTAACTTATTTATCATTTTAATATTTTTTCTCTTTTTTTAATATTTAATTATTAGAAATAATAGTTTATTATATAGTTTATTTTATTTTTATATAAATTTTTAGAATTTAAAAAGCATTTTTTTTAAAGCAAATATTTATAGCTAGCTTTTTAGCTTTTTTATTTTATAGTATTTTTTTTATACCTGCATTTTTGTTAATTATACTTTATTTTAAATTATTTTTTCTTTATATTAAAATATAAAATACTAGTATTATAATAAATAAGCTTTTTTTATAATTTTTATAATTTTTATCTATTAAATATTAAAGCTTTAAATTAGTTTTAGCATTTAAATAAATCTTAAACTTTATTAATTTATTTACTTTTTTATTTTAAAAATAGTTTTTTAAATTTATACTAAATTTATTTATATTTTATTATTAGTAATACTTTTTTACTTTCTACTTTTAATTTTAATTTTTTTATTTAATAAATAAATTTTAAAGTTATATTTTTTAAGCTTAACTTATTAATATATATATTTATTACAATAACTTTTTATTTAAAAATAAATTTATTTTAAACTTAAACTATATTTTTTGTATAATTTTAGCTAAATTTTTAGTTTACTACTTTTTTTATATTAAAGTATTTTTTAGTTTTAATTAAAAGTTTTATTTATATTTATTTTTCTATTTTTATTATTTTTATCTAATTTAACTAACTTTTAATTTAATTATATTTTATTTACCATTTTTAAATTTTACCTTTTACTTTTATAATAATAGTATTTATTATTTAGCTATTTTTTTTTCTTTTTACTGCTTTTTACTTATAAGCTTTTTAATTTTTATAACTTATTTTAAAATAGAAATTTACTTTATTTTAATTTAAATAAAGTAAGCTTAAAGCCTATTATTAGTAAAATAGCTATTTTTAAAATATTATAATAATAATTTAAAATTTAACTTATTAGCTTTTAAAACCTAAATATATATTTATATTTTTAAATAATTTAAAAATAACTAAATTAAACTATAATAACTATAAAAAAAATAAAAAACTAGTTATTTATTTTTAAGTTTTACTAACTTTAAATCTATAAAAAAATTTATTATATTAATTATAAATAAGCTAGTATATTAGTATTTAATTTAAAAAATAATAATAAAATTTATTAATTATAAATTTAATATTTTTAATTTATAAATTTTATTATTGGTTTTTTATATTGTTTAATTAAATAAATAATATTAATTTTATATAAAAAATAAATTTCTATTTTAATATAAATATTATTAATTTACTTTTATTTTAAAAAAATGAAAATTAGCTTAAGCTAAATATATATATTTTTAATAATTTATTTAAATATTTTAATATTAAGTATAGTAATATAAAATTATTATTTTTTTTATACTTTATGTAATATTAAATTTTTAAAAATGTAAATAGCTATAACAAAAGCTATAATAATTAATTAACTAATGTTTAAAAATATATATAAAGTAAATTTACATTATTATAATAATAAGTATAATAACATTAGTAAATAATAATAATAAGCAATATTTTTAATATTTTAATAGTAATAAACTTAGTTTTTTATTTTTATATTAAGTAATTTTATTTAATAATAATATAAAAAATAAAACTTTTATTCAAATAAAAAAATTTACTAAATTAGCTAAACTTATACAAAAGTTAAAAACTTTAAAAAAGTAGTATATATTTATATACTAATTTTTAAATATATATTTTTTATTTAAAATGATAAAAATAATCTAAGCTAATTTTTAAATATAAATTTGCTATAAAATATTGATTAGTATATAAAGTAATAATTTTATACCTATATATTTAATTATTAAAAGTTAAACTATAAAAAATATATTTATTTAGCTTATTTTAAGCAGCTATTAATCTTATATATTATTAATTAAAAAATTAGTAATAACTAATAATAATAAGTAGTATTAAATTAAAACTTTTTTTTCTATTTAAAAATATATTTATAAAATTATTGAGTAATAAGTTATTTATTAATTTTATATCTTTTATTTTTATTTATTTTTTCTGAAATAGATATTATATATATTTTTAAATTATATATTACTTATTATTTTAAAGTTATTTTATAATTACTTTATTAATATAAATTAAAAAAATATAACTAAATAGGCATTTAAAATAAATTATAAAAATAAAAAGCTAAAATCTAAAAAAATACAATTAGATTTATATTTTACTAATCTAAAATCTAATTTAAAAATAGCTTATTTTAATTTAATATTTAAATAAATATCTTATTAGTACTTTAACTAAAATATATTAAATTAAGTAAAAAGTATTATTTAAATTTATTTTAATAGTAAAAAATATAGTAATATTAATTTTAGCTTTATTATTATAATAATATATTTTTTATAAGTTTTAAGTTTAATATTATCTCTAGTTAAATAAATATTACTATATATATATATTGTTTATAAATTATAAATTATATTTAAAACTATATATATATTATATATAACTTTAAATGAAATTAAATATTATATTAATTATTTTTAATTTTTTAATACTAAATATTAAAAGCAATTTTGTTTAAAAAAATTTCTATTTTTAAATTAATAATTTTATATAAACTAATTAAAATAAAAATTTATTAAGTATTAATATATTATATTAATAATAAAAAAGTAAAAATTAAAATTAAAAGTATTTTAAGAGTAATAGAATATTTAGGTAACTTTAAATAAAATATATTTATATAGAAAATACAGACATTAAAAAAATATATTTCAAAGAAATAAAGTGGTAAATATAGCGGAACGGTTGTATTAAATAATGTGTAGAACAAGTTAGTGAAAATACAAGTTGAGTTTAGATTGTTAAGGTTGGTAAATGATAAAATTTTAAAGTTTAATCCTTTTTAAAATGATAAATTAAGAAATATATTGAACTAAAGTCTAAGTAATTGAAAATTAATTTATAAAAAATAGAAAAGTACGTATTAGTAACTTTTAGATAATAGAATTAAAATTTTGAATCAATTATAGTAAATACAAATTAGTTTAAGTACGCCTTCTTTAAACTTTTTACCAAATTATATTGAACAGTTTCAAACTAGAATTTTAATTCTCCTTTTTCTAGATTACAAATTTACTAATCAGTTTTTAAAAATCACATTATAATTTGAAACTTTTAAAACTTTTCGTTAAGTATGTAAAATTTTCAATAACCAAATCCAAATTTTATATCTTTTTATATTTCACTTATACTATTGATTATTGGTAGTTTACTTTTGATTCCAAACATAAACTTTTTTCTTATAAATAGAATCGATGATAACTTTATTAATTTAAATTAACTATAAGATACGATTAGTTTACTTTTATTTAATATACATTTAAAATCAGTACTTGACATCCAAAAATTGAAAATTAAAATAATATTAGAACCTTCCTTGCATAAATTGAAATAAGATTATAAATTTATACATTTATTTATTTATTTATTTATATTTAACAATAGTTTATTTTGGAAGCATAAATGAACGTGGGATATGAATTTTAACCCCATATAATTCTCTATTAGTAGTATGGGGTTCGAAAGTTTCGTTAAAAGAAAAGTAATTTGGTAAAATCGGTTTGTAATCGATATTTTTTATCTATTAGCTAAATATCCGAATTTTTAAGTGATCCAATTTATTTAATAATTTAAAGATTTAATACCGATTTAATCCAATAATATATCTTATTTTTTAATTCGTAACTTAATATATTAGAATAGGTACGTAATAAAAAACTAAAAAGTAATTTATTTTAAAAGGAATATTTTTATTATTAAAGTAACAACTACAAACTTATTTTATTAATTGAAATAGTAGACTAAAAATTGGGGTATAGTTGTACACGTAGATGTACTCAAACTAATTTAGTTTACAAAAGATGGGTGCCTTCTAAATAAAGTAATTAACCACCAATTTGAACCCTTTTCGAAAATTGAAGTACACGTACCGAACATATGTTAGTTAAGTTTGCTAGTAGATTTAAAACCCATGTTAAGCTTCTGAATTTAGTTTATACAGATTTAAAAGTATGAGTGGTGGGTAATATTCCGATTACATCATTGTAAAGTTATAGTGGAAAGCATCTAAAAGTAAATGGCTACCTTGTGCTTAACTACAAATTTTTAACAAGATCTCCATAGCAACGATTTCATATAAAAAACACACACTCATCCATCATAGAAAAAATAAATAACACCGTGTATATAAAAGTACGGAAGGTCTTCGAAATGAAGAATAGTATATTCGTTCGGTAGTGCAACCAGTTTTTAAAAATTTAGAAGGGAATTAAGAAAAGGAGTGAATTTTCAAAACAACCACGGAATTAAATACATCCCTAATTAATACAAGCTACGTATATAAATATATAAACTAATTTAACTATAAACAACTAAAATAATTAATAAATACAATGCCAAATTTACCAACCGTTATGCCGATGGGATTACAGTCGGACTTTCTAAACCAAGGCCAACTGATGCAACAACTCTTCCGAAGAGCACCACAAAATTTTCCATCTAATTTAAATAACGTACCTACCGAACCGTCGGTAGCTTTCAATAGCCCACTGAACACTAATACTATATTCGATGCGTTATCGGAATCGGCACCTCAATTCGAAACTAGAGATCATAAACTTCAACCTAATACCATCTACAATAAGGTTGGACCTAAACAGACCAACCGATGGTGGCAGAACTTAGCTTTGAATAAAGGGGATAAGATTATACCTCTGTACCCCTACCTTATCCAAACTACTGACTTGGGTTTGACTTTATGTTACCCTAATAAGAAGTCGACTGCTGATTACGTAATCTCTCCCTTCGAGAACAACTGGGATCTACAGCTACAAAGTAACGGTAATGGGTTAGCTAAAAAAGTGATTAAAGATGACGATCTATCGGTTACAGTTGGTTGGGGTCAAGCTATGACCTCTTACCTGGTACGTGGCTCACCTTACCTGACTTTAGAAATCAACAATTCTTCATTTAAGTTGAAAACTATTCACGCTATACTTAAAGTGGAACAACTTCAAGATAAATATTTAGTGACTATGAACAACGGTCAAACTTGGGCTTTCTACACGTTAGGTGGACCAGTGCAATGGGTACAAAATATGAATCAAATTGAGGTTAACGCTCCGTTCACCGGTATATTACGTATAGCTATAGTTAAAGATGTGGATAACAGTTTGCCTACGAACCAACAGACTTTGGATAGGCATTCCAAAACTTATCCTACTGGAGCTACTGTAAACACCAACTTCGTTTCCAGTTCCGAAGCCAATTTAGAGTTCCTGTTTGAAACAAAGGGTGGTTCCGCTGAAGATCTGTTGATGTTTTCGTTACCGCATCACCAAGATATTTTACAAGGAGCAAGGTACGTAGATCTTAACGGGTACACTTGCCTCAAAGGTAATTTAAAAGCGGTAGCAGGTAGCCGATGGATTTTAAGAGAACAGTTATCTCCGATAACTTGGAACTCACCAAATCCAATAAACCCTAGTCTAACTGCGAAGATAAGTCAAGCTTTAGATCAGGATGTTTTAATTGAAATCGATCCTAAAGTAACTGACGTTTACTTCTTCGGTAAACGGATCGCTAAGTTAGCTAGGTTAGCTCTGATTGCTGAATCAGTTAATAGGAACGAGTTGATCCAACCTCTTCTAACTAAACTTAAACTGTACATCGAGCCCTGGTTGAAAGGTACTAACCGTAATAAACTAATTTACGATAGAACTTGGGGTGGCTTGGTAACTAGTGACGGTTTGAACAACGTAGAGGCCGATTTTGGTAACGGGTGGTATAACGATCACCACTTCCATTACGGATACTTTTTATACACCGCTGCTATAATCGGTAAATCCGATCCCAGTTGGGTTCAGAGATACAAGGAACCGTTACTTACTATGGTCCGTGATTTTGCTAATCCTACCAGTAACGACCGCTACTTCCCTAAACTTAGGTTCAAGGATATGTTCGATGGACATTCGTGGGCTTCTGGCCTGTTCGAATTTAACGACGGTAAGAACCAAGAATCTACTTCCGAATCGGTAAACGGGTACTACGCCATCCATTTATTGGGTGTCGCCTTACAAGACCAGCAGTTAACGAATTGGGGGAACTTGTTGGTTAGCACTGAGATCCGATCCGCTAAAAAATATTGGCATGTCGACTCAACTCAAATCATATACCCAGTTGAATTCAACCATGCTAAAACGGTTGGTGTACTGTGGGCTTCTAAAGTAGATTATGCTACTTGGTTCGGTAAAAATGTAGAGTTTATCCATGGTATACAGATGTTACCATTCACTCCTATCTCTCACGCTCTGTTGGAAAAGAATTGGATGAAAGAAGCCTACGAGGTAGTTAAAACTGCGCTCACCAGGCAAGATCCACCACTGGACGGTGGTTGGAGATCCTACATCCATATGGCGCGTGCCGTTAACGAGAAGGAGGCTGCACTACAAGACTTTGAAGCTAGTCCTAAAGTTATGGACGACGGTAATACTTTATCTAATACCTACTACTGGTTAGCAACTCAAAATTAAATTAAAGTTTGGTCCGGATGCTTCTTTAACCCTGTTCCTCTTCCATTTATGAAACGGTATCTTTTTCCTATTGGAATTTTGTGAACTTTAAGGGATAATAATTAAATTTTGTTTCAAGTTAAAAAAAAAGGATTTGCGAACTGAACTTTAATTTATTTAAAAAAATATAATTCTGTTTAATAAAAATTTAATAAATTTTATTTTTTTTAAACCATTTATTTATTTACTTTATATGTATTTTTTGAATAAGGTAGTAATTACTGTTTTAATAACTTTAAATTTAACTTAGTAGATAAAAATTTTAAAAAAGAGTTGTAGGTTGGTTTATTTTTGAAACAAAAGAGTGTAAATTTAATTTATAGCATAGTTACTATAAAAATACATTAATATTGTACCTTTCTCTATTTGAAATATATATATATTGCTTTTATTTGAAGATAGTTACTTTAGTACATTTTATTTTATATATATATATTGTTATAGTATAATGTTATTATTATAAAATAGTAGTATTAAAAATAGCATTTGAAACTAATTATTTTAAATTATTTTAGTAAAAATTTAATTAAAAAGATTCAACTTTTGTTAAGGTTAAAATAATATTAAGCTTGGCTACTTAGCTTAAAATTAACAAATTAGTTTTAATAGCTATAAAAAAACTTTAATTTAGCTTATACTTTTAATAAAATACAACTTTTTTAACTTTTTAACTTTTTGAATACTAGTAGTGTAAATAGTAATAAAATTGAAGTTTTTACTAAAATTAAAGCTTTTATAAAAGTTAAAATGATTTTATATATAATAAAAATATATACTATCTTTAATATTAACTTTAAAGCTAAAAATTTAAATTTAAATTCTCTTTTTTCTAATATTTAATTACTTTTATAAAATTACTTTTCTTTTTATAACTAATAATACTAAAAGTAATATAATATTTTATTAGAAAAAAATTTAATAATTTTAAGCTTAAAAAAATAGTAATAAAAAGTTATTATATAAAAAGCTATTTAAAATTTAAAATTTTTAAAAATATTTTATTATTATTTTTATATTTTTATTAAATTTTAAGTAAAATAACATTTTTTTCTAATTATATATTTAATACTTTTAGTTACTCTTTAAACTATTATTTATTTTAAAAATAAAAATTTTATACCTTTACTTTTCATAATTATTTAGTTTTAGCAAATATTTTAAATTAATTTTTTAGATATAGCAGTAGCAAAAAAATGCTTATTTTATTTATTTAAATAATAAGTTTAATTAGTTTTTTAATTGTAATTTTTTTTTTAATTTTTTTCTTTAAAAAACTTTATTTAAAATTTACTATTTTTAACTTTTTTCTTTTAAAAAAATTTATCTTATTAGATATTTTTATTTATAAATTTAAAGTTTTATTTAATATAAATACTTAATATAATTTTAGAATATTTATTATTATAATTTATTTACTAAATTAGTTTTTATTTATTTTAATTTATATAAATAATTAGCTACTTTTAAATATAATTACTTTTAATTTAAAAACTAAATATATATAAATATAAATAAATAATATATTAACTTTTTTTAAATTATATTTTTAAAATAATAGTTTATACTTTATAACTTTAAATTATTAGTTATAATTGTAATTTATAAGCTTTTTTAGCTTATATATACTAGTAGTTATTACAAAATATAGCTTTATAAAATTAAATATTAAATATTTTTTATATATAATTAAATAAACTAACTATAATTTTTGTAAATTATTTTTTAGCAATTTTTTATACTAAATATAAAATTAAAGTTAAAGCTATAATAAAACTATAGTAAAGTAAAAACTAGTTAAATTATAAAATTTTATACTTTTT
>JAWQFY010000740.1:0-10073 GCA_037055185.1 Capillidium rhysosporum | reverse complement strand
AAATACTTTTTTTTATATTTTTTATTTTATACTTTTTAATAAAATAATATAAAAAAAGTAATTATTACTAAATATATAATTATATATTATATTATATTATATTATATTATATTAAAAGTTTTTTAATCTTTTTAAATAAATTATATATAAAGTAAAAAAAAGTATTAAGTTAAATAATACTAATAAAGTACTTATACTAAATTTATTAAAAGGTTACTAAAATTTAATTATAAGAAAAAAAGTTAAAAATAAAAAAAATAAAAAAAAGTATTTATTTGTAATAAAAAATGAAAATAACTAATTTTAAAGTTATAATACTAAGTTATATATTTTAGTAACTTTAATAATTATTAATACAAAATAGAATTTTAATAATTGTTAATATTTTAACTATTTTAGCTAAAGTAAAATATAACTTAATAGCTTTAATGTAAAAAAATATTATTTTTTCCAAATTATAAATTTTTATATTTAATAAAAAAATAAAATTAATTTATTAATAATAAAACTTTTATAGTTAAAATCAAAAAAATATTAATATAAATAATGTTAAAAACTATAAAGTAGTTTATAATATATAGCTTAAATAAATAATACTATTATATTTAAAAAAAAAACTAAGTATTTACTTTAATTTATAAAATAAATTAAGCTTTTATTTTAATTATTATAAAATTTAAAATAGTATTTTAAAGCTAAATTTTTAAAATGCTATAATTTATAGTCTTTTTAATTTATTACTAATTTTATTTATATATACTTATTTTTTTTATAAAATAAAAGTAATAAAAATTTATTATTATTTAGTTTTAGCTATACTTATAATTATAAAATATATTATTATATAGTACTATTATTTAATATTATTATTGTTATTTTACTAAATAGCTATTATAAAGATAATAATTTAATTAATTAAAGCTTAGGTAAAAGGTAAGCACTTTGAATACTTTTATAAAACTTAAATAATAGATAAGTATTATATTATATTAATAAACTTATCTTAATAACAAGTATATAAGTTTTATTATTTAGTCTAGTTAAAGCTAAATAACTTAGCTTAATTATATTTTAAAATTTCAAAAATATTAATATAGTAATATATAAATAAGATATATAAAAGTTTATTAAAAGTAAAAAAGATCCTTTAATAATATATTTAATATTTTTTATAAAGGCTTTAAGTAGGCTTTAAAAGATAAAATAAGTAGTTTACCTTTAAAAATTATCTAAAAATAAATATATTAGTAGATATTATTCTAAAGGCATTATTATAGTAATAGCTAAGTTATTTTATCTATAAAATGTTTTAAAAGTAGACTTATATTAATAATAAGGTAATTGTATAATTAAAGTATACTAAATAAAACTTACTTTAATATCAAAGCTATAATAATTAGTCTTTAGTAAAGTAATTTTTATTATAGAAACTATTAGCTCTAATTAAAATTAAATACTATTAAAAAGTTAATATTAATGTAAAGTTAAAGCAATAAGTATCTAAGCTTAATATATTAGATATAGTAGTATAGTTTCAGCTTAAAGTATAGACTATCTAAATTTATATTACAATTATATTAATATAATTTAAAAAATATATATATAATTAAAATATAAGCATTTTTTAATTTTTTTTAATAATTATTAAAAAGATTTAAAAGGCTAATAGTAATACTTATAACTATTAAATAAAATTTAGTTTATCAGTAGTAAAAATTATACTTATTAAAAGTTTATTAATAAAAAAAGTTATAATAAAAGCTTTAATTTTTTTTTGAATTTTCTCTTTTTTTATATTTTGCTATATTTTAATAGTTTAATTTTTTACTTTATATAAGCTTTAAAAAGTAATAAATTGAAAAAAAGCTATTATTTATATAAAATATAATATAATTAATAATTTTAGTTAGCTTAAAATATTTAAATATAAATAAATTTTAAAATAGCAAATAATATAACTATAAATACTACTAAATTACTATAACATTTAAATTTTATAACTAGTATAGTTTTATATAAGTACTTTATTAAAAATTAAATAAAATAGCTTTAAAAGATAATAATAATTAAATTTTTATTTTATTAAAAAGTAAAAAATAAAAAATTAAAAAATTAATTAAAAATATTTTAAAAAATGTATATATATATTTAAAAATTAAAAAATTGGTTTTATTTAACTATTATAGCTTTATAAATAATTATATAAATATTAAATTTAAGTATGTATATTTAATTTTTTATATATGTATTTTATAAATATTTTTATTTATTTATTTTAGTTTTATTTAACTAATTTATAATACTTAATTTATTTATTAAAGTTTGAAATAAAAATTTATAATTTTAATAAAATTAACTAACTTTATTTTTATTTTAATATATGTATTAAAATATTTGCTTTTTTTATAATTTAACCTTTTTTAAATAATAACTTTTTAACATCTTTATTTTATTTTACTATTTTTATTGCTATTATTTACTATATTTTTTATTTAAATATTATTTTAATATTAATATTCAATTTTTTAATAAAGAAATATTTTTAAAGTTTGATTTATACTTAACTTTTATTGTAAAATTTTAAGAAAAGCTTTGCTTAAAAATAGAAAATCTATAATTTTAGGTTTTATTTATTTTTATAAACTTAGTAAATATATTACTATATAATATATCTAAGTATTAAATACATTATAATTTTATAAAATAAAATAAAAATAAATGAAATAAATACTATAAGCTAATTTTTTATTAAAAATTTAAACTAAAATAAAAAATTTAAAAAAGTCTAATAAAAGTAAATTTTAAAATACAATAATAAAATATATATAAGAAATTAAGTTTTTATTTTAACTAAATAATATATAATTATCTGTAAAGCTACATTTTCAAGTTAGATAAATTATTAGTTTTAAATTTAAAATAAACTAAATAAGCAGTTACTAGCAATTATTAAAGTAAAGCATTTTATTATAATGTATATTAACTAAATAAAAACTAAATAATAGCCTATAAATATATATTTATATTATATTTAATATTATCTTATTATAGTATTATTTAGTACTATTGGAAATGATAATATTATTTTAGTTAAAATAAATAAATATATAGTATAGGTAAATATGCCTCTTACTTCTATAACAATTTATTATCTATTTTATACTAATAATTTAATAAATTTTAAAAATAATTTTAAAAAAATAAATATAATTTTAAGTTATTTTTTATTTTACAGTAAGTATATTGGCTTTAATACAAAAAACATCTTATAAAATTAAATTATAAATTTTAATTTATCTAATAGTTGTACTTGTAATAATCTAGCGCTATATACGTGTTATTTTAATAAATAATTTAGCATAAATTTAGCTAATTTAATTCTCCATAAAGTGAATAACTAGTTTTAAACTTTATAAGTGATAATGAAAACTGGATCATTAGTGTTAGATTACTTTGTGAGTAGTGTATATTAAGACAACACTAAAATATGGTGGGAATTTTTAAAGTTTATTTCAAAAAGGCCAATCGGCATTAAAGAAAATTTTTATCTTTTAAACTGTTTTGGATTAATAATTGAATAACTTAAAACTTGTTTATATTCAAAGTTAAATTAGTAATTACACACTCTTTTAATATGTTCTATTAATTATATAGTAGTTTTTACTAACATATAGGGAGCTTATAAATGGAAATATTATAATAAAAAATCGATATAGTTAAAATATTAAAGAAGTTTTGCGGATTTCATAGCATTTCTAGTTTTCTATTTTAAAAATATTTACCTTAAAGTTTTAACTTATTCTTTTAGGTTTTGCACGTAATTTCGAAAAACATTTTTCAGGAATCAAATGATGATAGGATTAAAAAAAATTAAGAACTATATAAGTCATAATTCAATATTTCACGTTAATTAACTTTATTTTTTACTTAAAATAGATGAGAAATTTAATCTATTACAAATTTTGTACTAATAGATTCTAAAAAAATTAATCATCTTGGTATCTATCTATAGCTCAAAATTCCGAGAAGTTTACCTGTTTTAAAATATACTTTGTTAGCAATAAGGTTGGATACTTAAATTATAAAGTATGTTATTCTATTCTTATTCTGAAAATGTTGGCATTTTCTTTTAAACAACTAGTTTGTACACGTGTTCCTAATCTACATAAAAGTTTGAGGTTCAAATTTTGATAATACTACAGAATAAATGTATTAAATTCTCAATCTGCATTTGAATCAAAAAATACAGAAAAAGTTGTATTCATAATACTACTACTATACAAACAAAAATTAGTGGGAATTTATAAAAATTTAAAGTTTACTATTATCTACAACTTTAAAAGAGAAAAAAAATCTACTTTAATAGGCTACAACTTGATTTTTGACTAAAAACTTATTAAACTATATACTTGTATTTACAGTTTTAAAATGGATCATTTAAACTAATTTTGGAATTGCTTTATAAAATAGATATAACCGATATAAAAATTTATTAGTATAGTAGAATAAAATAGGTAGGTTGGGTCAAAGGATCTATCAGTGTAAGAATAGCTAGCTTAATCATGAAATTATACGACTAACGGCATCAACAGTTGCGTTTCTGTCTGCAGTATCGACATTCATATCCTCCAACGAAGTGTTTCTACCTTCAACACCCCAGATTGACCAACAGATGGAAGTAAGTAAACCAATACCGAAGAAAGCGAAAAGTACACCACATGCTGAGATAAAGTTTTTACCTAGGCCAGCATCGTAAACACCGACCAAGATGAAAGGTGAGACAGCAGCAGCGATACGACCGAAAGCAACAGCAAAACCTATACCAGTAGATCTAAGATGAGTAGGGAAAGCTTCAGTAAAGGCGGGGTAGACGGTAACCCAAATGGAAGTATAAGCGAACTGGTAGAAACAGTGGGCACCAGTAACAGCACCAGCTTTGTTATCTTCGGAGTAGTAAGCAGGGATAAAACAGGCAATCGAGATAATACCTAATATGTAGATCGAAGGTAATAAAATTTTACGACCGATTTTATCAATAAGGAAAGCTACCCATAAGAAACCAGGGATAGTACAGAGTACACCATAGAGGTAGAAAAGAGGAATTTGTTCACCTACAATACCAGAATCTTTTAAAACAGCTAAAGACATTAAGTTGGAAACCCCGTAATCGGCGAAAGCTTGAGATCCGTTAAGTAACATACCGAATAAGACTCTGAAAGGGTATTTAGTGAATAACTCTTTGACAACTTGATAGTAGTTCATCTTAGGACGGGATTGGTAAGCGCGTTCGAGAGCTTCGTCAACCTTAGGGATGTTGTGACGGTTATCAGGTTGTCCTGAAGCAGTTTCGATATCCATCATAACTTGTTCAGCTTCGTCGTATTTACCTTGAACTAATAACCAACGAGGTGATTCAGGTAAAGAATTTCTAGCGAAGAGTACAAAAATAGCGGCAGTACCACCTAAAGCAAAACCAATTCTCCAAGATATAAGTTGGTGGATCTCCGGGCCGTCTACATACTTAACCAAAGGGACCTGTATACCGTTAGCGACCAAAGCACCTAAAGCCCAGAATCCCATAACTAAAGTATTTACTTTACCTCTGTGACGGGAAGGAATGAATTCAGAAATAGTAGCGTTGACTGCAGTGTATTCAGCACCTACACCTACAGCGGTAAGGAATCGGAAAACTAAGAACATAGGGTAGTGGAACGAACAGGCAGTGATAATAGTCATTAAAGAGTACAAACAAATAGTGACTACAAATGATAGTTTACGACCGTAACGGTCACCAAAGTAACCGAAAGATAAAGCACCTACTAAAGCACCTATCAACCATACAGTTGTAATAACACCAGCTTCTTGGCTGGTAACACCGAAGTATTTCTTAAGGTTAGGCAACATAGCTGATACAATAGATGATTCGAAAGCATCGAACGCCCATCCAATAGCCAGTAAGATAGTAGTTTGGGTGTGCCATTTTGACCATCTTAAATTGTCGAGACGTCTCGCTACGTCGTTAGGGTTCATCTTCTTGGTATCCGAAAATTCTTGGTGCTGCATTTTCTCGCTAACTAAACTCATCTTATTCTTTACAAAATCTTAAGTAAAAAGTAAGCTAATTTATTTGAAACTTGGTACATCTGCTAACTATTTATACTCTCTATTTTGAATGTACTAAATTTATATTTATAACTTTTGTTTGACGCAAATGCATACTCGTTTTTAATTCTACTTGTATTTCAAATTTAAATAACTACCGGTTATAAACTAATTCGGAAGCGTTGGACTCTTGGAGCTAAGATCTATATACTTCTAGTCAATAAATTTATAACTATACTTATTAAGAAAGATTAAACTACTTTTATTTTAAAGAACGGAACTGACGGATCACCACTAAATTATAAAGCATGTACACTTTCACTCCCATCTATTGAGTTTTACAATTTTACTGCTATTACTACCTGTTCACGTGGCTCGGGTTATTGTTCCAGATATACTTTAGCAACTTAATTGGTAGGAAATGTGATTGGTAACTTGAGTTTTCAAATGGAAAACTACTTACAATCATCTCCCTTTTCGTTAAAGGTATGCACTTTGACATAAAACAGCTATTTGATTATCAACGAACAAATTAAGCTATTCTTTAAATTTTATCTTAAAAACGTTGCTCAATCTAAACTATCGGACCAATTGAAATATTTATGAATATAACGTGGTTCGTATTAGCCCGTCGAAAAGAAGGGTTTTAGGTTTGTAAGTATGGAAGTAGGGCTCAACTAGCTAAATTTTAAAAATAGATCAATTGGAACTGATAGTGGATCTATAAGAGATAGCACACAGTTCAAATTTCACTGAGTAACTTTAAACTATTTTGTAGTGCGGTAGTAGATTATATAGGGAAGGTGTAGTAAAGTTACTTTAGATAGCGTATTATTCACAGCTACTAATTTCAGGGTTTTGTTGTAAATTAGCTGCATTAATGGTATAAGAACACTCACTTGACAGAAACGCTAATAGCTCGGTATACCACTTTTACCAGAGTTTCTACTTTAACAAGGTTCTACTTTAAATCCTAATATAGACTTCCGAAAAGAGCAGATCTTAATATTGTTAGTAGATTGATTTATATTAGTTTAAAAGTTGGTTAGTTTTTGACATCAATATATTTACTGTTTATATTGGTTGGAGTACTGAGTATAAATTTTATTTTGTAAACAAGAACTTTTCTAAAAATAAACCTTTACTTACACTAAATGTTCGGTTTATTATTTTTATGCTTTTTTATTTATATTTTAAAGCAACTGTAACATTGGCAAATATATATATATAGAAGGATGTTGAACTTCCTAACTTTTGTCAATAAAATCATCGCTAAATATAGCAAACCGATTTGAATTAAAAGCAAATTAGCATTTTAAAATCAATCAATTTTGATAGAAACTGTAATTAATAAATTTTAAAACTTGACTTTATTAAAATATATTTGCTTAAAAAATAAGAACTTGTGATTATATTATTATTTAAATTAATAACTGAGTTGAGCTCAATTTGATTTAAAGTAAAAAATTAATTAGGATGCACCTCTTAAACTTTATGAATGGTATTTTGCTAAAAACGAATAGCTAATTGTTGTTCCTATATAAAAAACGTCAAGTATTATAGTAATTGATTTATATAAATTGAAACTATAGAACATTGTTTACAAAAGTGACAGTTTTATTAATAAGCTTGGACCAGATTGGAAATGTGGGGAAATACTTTTATATACTGAGATGCAAATAAAAATTGGAAGATAATACTACCTATTTTATTCATTAACAGAATATAGTTAGTCTGATAAAGGATATGTACCACGGTACCTTTCTATAAATTCTAGGCATAGAAGAAAGTAAAACATATTATGAAAACTTTTTCAATTAGCAAAATCAAGATATCAGATTTTAATAATATAATAATCTAACAAACCTTAGTTCTCTTATAAAATTAATTTGAAATACTAAGCTTTAAAATATAGAATTACTATTTTAATGTAAAATTTTATAATAAACTGCAACAGATAAGATAATAACTGTTTTACTTACTAGAATAATCAAAATAATTTAATTTCATTTATTATAATTAATAAAATAAACTAAATTAACCAAAATATAATAAAATTGAAAAAACAAAAACAAAGTACTATAATAATTAAATATATATATCTAAATTAATTTATTAGTTAAAATAAAGCATAATTATCTTTTTTAATAATTTAAAGAAAGTAAAAGTAAAATAGTTGACTATTTAGTCTTAAAAAAATTTAATTTATATTTAATAAAATAAAATAAAATAATTTTATTTAATTTAAGTAAATTAAATTAGCTTAAGTTATATATATTGCTATTTACAAAAAATTAAAAATTAAAAGTAAGGCTATACTAAAATAGTATACTAATATAAAAATATATAGCTTAATTTTTATTATTTTAAACTAAAAATAAAAATAAAATAAAATAATTTTAATTTAATTATATAAACATTTAACTTATATAATACTACTATTATTTTATAAACTATTTTTATATTTAATTAATAAATATTACTTAAAAAGTAAAACTTTTTATTATTTATACTTTTTGCTAAATATTATATAAATATTTTAATTATTAATTTTATTTAATAAAAATTACTTATTTATATTATACTAATTTATTTTTTAAATTAAAACAGTAATATTTAATAGCTTTATTATAAAGATTTATTTTTAATGAGTTATATATAATTTTTTCAAGTTTATTTTAACAATTAAATATAATATTTATATTAAAATTTTTATTTATTATTTTAAAAAATAGCCTAATAAAATATTAAAGTTATATTACTAAAATTAAATAAGTAAAATAAATATAAGTTAAAAGCAATATTATAATATAATATTATTATACTATTATTAATATAATTAATTTTTTTTTACTATATAAAAATAAATAAATAAATTTAGCTATTTAATATTATCTATATAGTAAATATATTAGTAAGTAAACTAAAATAATATAAATATTATAAAGCTTTACTATATAAAATATACTTTAAATTTAAAAATAGTTAAAAGTTTAAATTAATTAATTTTATACTTATTAAATAGTTTTATTATTTAATTTTTTAAATAAATTAAATATAAAATAATAAAAATATTAAAGTATATTTTATACTAATATTATTTAAATAATAATTTTTATTATTTTTTTTATCTTTAATTTTAAGTTTATTTATTAAATTTTATAAATATTTAAAGCTAGCTTATTTTAAAAATTAACTATAAAATATAGTAAATTTTAATTAAAGTTTAAAAAAATTAATTTTTTTAATACTTATTATTTTTACTATATATTTCATTATATATCTAATTACTATTAATAACATTATTGTATATAGTAGTAACTATAAAATTAAAAATATTTTAAAATTAGTTTTTAATTTTATTTTTAAAATTTAAAGCTATTTATATTAAATTATAATATTTTTTAGCTTTTTTTAATAAAATTTTATATATTTTTAATAAAATAAAGATTAAAATTATAAAAAACTTTTTACATTATAAAAAACTGAAAAAGTATAAATAAATCAAAATTTTTAAAAGTTAATTTAGTTTTTTTAACATATTAGCTAGTAAAGTATTTTATGTTAGCATTTATTTATTATTAACTTTAAAGTTTTCTTTTAAAAAAATTTAAAAATAGTATTTATAAATATTTTTAGTTTAAATAATATTAAATATTATATATTTTTAAATTCATTTATAAAAATAAGATTTTATATATAGTTAAAGCTTAATATAATTTAATTTAACTAAATAATACAATTTAAGTAAGCTTAAATTTAGTTTTTTTTTTAATATATTAGAAAAAATAGCATTTTTTACTAATTTAATAATAATTTTCTTTTTAAAAAACTGTTAATTTTAGAATTTTTAGATTTTTAAATTATTTAATTTAAACTATTTAAAAATTATATATATAAATTATAATTTAAAGTAAAATTTAGCATTTTAAATATTAAAATTTTTATTTTACTTACTACTTTTATTAATA